>DWLS01005049.1:0-13176 GCA_018246255.1 Pachliopta kotzebuea | reverse complement strand
AAACGGCGCTCGGGCCGCCCACGTTGGGCAGCAGTCGACTCAGCGCAGCGGCGGCTCCGAGCACTCTCGGAGCCAGCTGCTCGAAGTGGGCCTTGAAGGCCCACCTCCCGTCTAGGTTGAGACCCAGATACCTCATCTGGGTCCCAACCGGGTCTGTTACTTACCCTTATTCAAGTCTAGGCAATAATTATTTTTTGCAATCTATGTCATTTTAATAATTTTGAATATAAACCACACACATAATGCATTCTAAAATAATTATTTTTATGTTCTGTTTCAGTACTCTGATGCATAATTTATTGCGACGCTGTAGTAATATATTAAGAACCTGCGTGATACAACGATTCCATTCAATTACTGTGAACCAGAAGATGTCGAACTGTGAAGGTACAGGAATAAATTATGAAGAAATTCTTAAAATATTGGAAAAATTTGCTCCTAAACAACTATCCGAAGTTTGGGACAATACAGGTCTGCTTGTGCAACCCTACACTCAAAGGTAAAACTTTATCTAACTACAATATTAGACATATTTGTTTTCGCCAATTCTGAAAAAGTTGATAGAAAAACTGTAGTAAATTTAATTAAACAATTATTTATGTTTCAGACAAATTACTAAAATACTTTTAACAAATGATTTAACGGAGAATGTTGCATTGGAGGCTCATAGTCAAGGTTGTGAAATGATTATTTCCTATCATCCGCCAATATTTGCTCCTATGAAATCCGTTGTTCAAAGGTAAAATTTCTGTAATTAGTATTTATCAGATTTACGGAAATATTGGAAAAGCGCTGTAGATAGAGAAAATGCTATGGTATGCAGATGAACCATCTTAAGTATTATAGCATTAAGAGTAATTTGATTCACCCTTATAACTGACATTCCTTAGGAAGGCCTATCCAGCACTGCCCCAGGCTGAAGATGAAACATTTCTCAGGGCAGGCGTCTTACTAATATGTCGATTCTCTCTCTATTTTTATCTCATAAGTAAATTTAAGTTTTGTAGTGTGAATTTTGACATATTTTAATTTCGTATGTTTCAAAAATTTTTTTATGAAAAATATTTCTCTCACTTTAAATCTTTTTATCTAAAATTTACATGCATAAGAATGTTTTAAACTACCAACATTTTAATAATAATTTTTCAATTTAATATTTACAAATCGCCAACGATTTCAGCTCATGGAAAGAACGTGTAGTCTCTTTCTTATTAGAGAATCGAATATATCTTTATTCTCCACATACAAGTTGGGACAGCGTGCAAGGAGGGGTCAATGATTGGTTAGCATCCGCTTTCCCTTATACTGAAATCTCACCTATAACACCCGGTGTAGATCCTAAAACTGGTGCTGGAAGGTTTGAACTACATTTATAACGATTTATTATTTATAATGGCTTTTATGAATCTGTGATGTAGATGGATCTGTGAGCAATAATATAATTCACTATTTTCTAGATTCCTGACACTGATACCGGATGTAATATTAAGCGAAGCTGTGTTAAGAGTAAAAAAAGTTACAGGCTTGAAACACGTTCGTTTAGCACTAGGCAATGGTAAAACCCTCAATGACATTGTTCACTCTGTAGCACTTTGTGCCGGATCTGGAGGATCAGTTTTAAAGAACGTCGTCGAATGTGACCTTTTCCTTACAGGTTAATATTTCTTCTATGTAAATCCTGAAAAAATCTGTTACCGTTTCACTTTATCATATTTTCTATTTATGCTATAATATGATTTCACTTGAAGGGTCTAAACGTATTGAATCTTAATCTGAAATTCTATTCGATTAAAAAATGTTTTTATTCGGTGAAGCGACGGGCTGCGCGGATCGTTCACCTGACGGTAAGTTATAAATGCCCATAATATAGCGCAAATTAGGATGATATGCATAGTACCACGCAGTACTCGTCGCCGAATACAAAAGTCTTTATCGCAATACCTTTAATACCTACCAAGTCTTTCAACCAGAACACAGTAATGTTTATTTACTTTTGTTAAACTGCAGATACAGAACTAATGGCACATATCTAGATGGTAGTCAGTAGTCGAGACATTTCCCCAGTGAAGTAAAAGTAACAAACAATTTATATAATTTGGTGTCGCATATATTTATTTTCAGGAGAAATGCTTCATCACGATGTACTAGACGCCACTCAGAAAGGAATTTCCGTAATTCTAACTAATCACTCTGATTCCGAGAGGGGATTTTTACGCGGGTTTTCCTCTCAACTACAAAATAAATTAAATAACCAAATACAAGTTTTGGTCAGTAAATGTGACAAAGATCCCCTAACAACAGTTTAAATATTATAGCGACGTTAAATAAAACAAATATATAGCGAACTTATTTTTTATTATACTGTTAATGCAATGTTACTGCTAAGCATTTTTAAAATAAAAAAAGGTAATTATCTTTTATTTCTATATACACAGAGATCATTGTTACTTTCGTGTATAGTAACAAAATTCACGCATTATTCAATCAACAACCTTTTTCACAATCTATTGATAGACTAATATGCTATCAACTTATAGTAGGTGGCAAGGTCTTTCAACGCATGTATTCTCTCGGCTTGCCCTTTCCTTGCAAAGTTTTCCATATCGATCTGAAATCTTCTCTGAATTATGTTCATATTATAAATAGGTAGGTTATAAGTTAGTATCGTGTTGCCACAAGTTACTTACGTAAAGCTATTTTATTTAACTGTTTGATTCTCACATTTTGTTCATTACGGTTTTCCTTATTTTCTTTTGTTGGATACGTTTTATCAGAATTGTATTTTATAGGTTTTTTTACTTTACGAATGGATGAAACGGTTCCTTCTTTGTCATCATAATTAATGACGTACTCACTTCGCTTAGACTTTTTGAGACTCTCTATCATTTTATTTGTTTGTTTTGATGATGAATTTATATAAAAATCTGGTTGTGAGTTAGATGAACTTTTACTTGAATTCATGTTATTGTTCCTGGGATTTTTACTGATTTCTATTTTATTTTTGTCTTCCAACTCTTTGTTGTATCTTTCTCTACGAGGTTCCGTCTTGATAATTTTTTCCGAGTTTTTTAAATTGTTACTTGGGTCAGTACCATGATTTATACGTTTATGCTTGGAACTTGTTCGGTATTCCTTATAGTCGCTCTTAACAATGTTTTTATGTATCTTTTGACTGCTATTATTGAGGCTTTCCTCATTTTTAATTCTCCTATTTACACTGCTAATATGAGGCAGTTCAGGTGTTACAAGTTTTTCTGTTCTTTGCACTTTAGGTCTAGTACGAGGTTGGGAACCATATTGTACAGTGTTTTTGCTGTTTAATGAAGTGACTCGACGAATAGATTTTTTACCATTAGCATCATGGTTTTGAATTTGATCTGGTTTATTATGGGCTGTGCTATAACCTTTTTCCTTTTTTACTTGTGGATTTTGTGTTAGGTTTATTATGTAATTCGAACAATTGTCTTGTGAAGGATTAGCTTCTTTTGTATTAATATTTGCATATAAATATGAACTACCTTGCGACATAGATTCCTCTTTTTGCATTTCACTTGATACATTGCTCTTTCTTCTGAAATTATTGAGTACTATTTTGAAATAATTTTAACACATACATCATTTTAAACACAACACAAAAACATAGATAGATAGAGGGATAAACTCTTTTATTCACAATATGGTATGGTATATATACATAATCGTTTTTTGTATATGAAAAAAAAGTAATCTGCATTACTAAATATTTTTACTATTTGACAATGTACTCCAAAATTAAAAAAAAATATTTATATTTAGTTAAATATCTAGATTAGTCTATTTTGTTTATTTATTTAAAAAACTTTATTGAAAGCTAAAACATTACAACGGGTGGACTTAATGCATTGAGGAATTGTCAACCAGTCAACCCCGGAAGAATGATCCGAAATTAGAGCTAGTCTAATATAAAATATAACATTTATGGTAATAGTCAAGTAAAAGATATATGACTTTCTACATTTACATATTTTATTATATTCCAGAATACTTACCGAGTAGAACCGGATTTTATTGGTTTTTGATATAAGTCCTGTTGACTGTATTCTTTTCGTAGTCTATTCGCTTTCGGCGGCTCAGATATGCTGCGACTTAAAAGGCTCGAAGTATCTTGTCTCTTTGATCTGGTTCTCCGTGAGATCGCAGGAATATTTTCATCATTTTCTTGTTCTTTTATGGACATTAAATTTCCTGTACTGGCCTCTGTGTGGATTTCGCAATATTTTGTTCTTAGTCGCGGAGCAGGAACTGGAGTACTATTTGTTCTTAAAGGTATGTTTTGGTACTCTGGAGCTTCGTCTGATTCTATTTCGCTGCTACAAACGCTACTAGATATTCTACGCACCAACCTGACAGACTGAAAAATCTCTTCCTGTTCATTATTTTCTTCATGTAATTTGTTACTTTGCTGTTTTGAGGTATTCTGATCTTTTCCGATACCAAAATACATTAAATCACTTTCTCTCAGATGCCTCGAATTAGATCTAGCCAGTAGTGGTGATTTTTGTAATATCTGTAGTTTTCTTCCGTCGGTGCAATTCGAAATATTGTTGAGTGTTTTGTATTTTGATTGTATTTTTTTACCTTTTTCTTCTATAGTTTGTCTAAGATTATTGGAGCTGTGGTCTTGGTAGGAACCTGAAATGTAAAATAAATTTTAAATTACTTTATTTTGATAAAGACAACCATGAAACTAAACCGTGAAATTTTTACCTTCATTGGTGGTCCTTTGGGCGATATTGACATTGACATTGTCTGACTTTAATTGTGCATTAATAAGAGAAACTGTTGATGCTCTACTATCATCATTACTATCACATTCATTAACATTTAAATCATCATTCCCAAGTACCATGTTCTCTCCCAAGAGATATGGCTTGGGTTTCGGTATTTTATTTTTGAGAATACTTTTTGTAGCTGCTGTATTCTCATCATAATCGCCAAAATCGTTAATGTTATTAGTAGATAAGGACCCTTTTTTGCAGTTTTCATAAAATTCAGTCTTTTCTCCAAAAAGCGTAATGGACTTCTGGAATCTATCATTAATAGGAACAAATGCACTTCTTCGTCTTCTAAAATCGTTTGTAGGTGGTGGTTTCTCATCTGTCGCAATTATATTAACAGTGCCCGTGTCTGCAGCAAAATGTAATTCAGTTTTACAAAATTCTACTCTTTTAGATTTGCGATCATTTTCTCCATTATTTATTTGAGAAATTCTGGGTTCTTGATCACTTTCAGTTTCAACTGTTACAGGAAGTGTAATGCTTACTTTGCCCGAAGATTGCAAAGTTATATTATTTTCAGAAACTCGTTCCGGCGTAATACTGTTCTTTTTTACTGGCTTGGGGGAATTACTACTAATTTTTACTCTATTTTTATAAAGCCAATCTGTAAATGATTCTTCTTGTGTTTCCAATTTTCTTTCTTTCATTTTTATATATCTAATATTTTCGAGGTCATTAACCACTTCAGAGGACTTGCAAATACCACTATCGGTCGAAGATTCTATTGCAAATCTATCTTTTTTATCTAATATAGTTTTATTTAATGGTGCAGTGTCTTCGAAGCTATAACTTTTACGTCTGTTATTCCATTCCTCACTTCCGGTTAAAAGATTTTTGTATTTAAGGGTGCTTAATGTTACAGGTGCATCTAATAATGGCGAGACTCTATTTTTAAGATTAACTGGTTTTAAATCAACTTCATCATTTTTCAACAATTGTTGTTTAAATGAATTTTTTCGAAGTGTTCTCGAATCTAGGTCAATAATGCTGGCATTATCTGTGGACGAGGATTCTTCGCTGGGCATTCGGATTGAATTTATTACCACTCCATGTCGCCATTTTGATGGCTCTGAAATATCTAAATCATCTGGTTCGGTTACTTTGTAGGTCTGCTTTTCACAATCTGTATCTGTATCAGCTACCTCTAATGGTAATGACGATATTTCTAAGGGTTTCGATGGTATTGACTGTGGTTCAGCAAAATCGTACCCTGAAGAAATCACCTAGAATAAATGATAATAAATAATATTAAAAGTTTAAACAATAAAACGGTGGTAATATTAATAATTTAAAAATTTCTGAACACATTACTTTTTTTTAAAGCGAATCGCATATAATATTCAGAATTTTAGTTATCTCGTAAACGTTATTCATTAACGAAGTGTAAAGTCACGAACAATGATTTTTTAATTCCATTGTCCATATCTTATAATTTTTATTAAGGCAAATTATTTATATAAAAGGCACTTTCTATTTCAGCTTTGATGTCAAATTTAATGTAGGTTTCTAATACATATATAGTTTGCATCTGGAAACTATCGAATTCTGATATAAAACCGCATTTTTATACTTATGTATGACGGGTAGTGTGACAAAAATAGGCGGACAAAATATTTACGTATTCCTTACTACCTAAGTTACGTATTATGATATAGCATGCGCGAGCTTGATATGCAAACACCTATTTAATTGGTATTTAAGTAAATTTACCCTTCGTGACGACTGAAGCATGTAGGAAGAAGCGGGCGCGCCAGGTCCTGCCGTGGCGTGGAAAGCTGCCCTCATGACGCGCACACGGGTTCCCGGGGCGCTTGCGTGAAGTACTTCCATTGCACGGGCTACACGTTTCGTAACGCCTCCTTCAGTAACCTACAAAACAATTTTAATTTATTGTAAAGTAGTGCTTCATTAATTTAAACTTTCTTTTTAAGTAATCCAGTGTATAATTTGTAACTAATGAAAAAAAATCCTTTTACCGATACCATTTGCTCATCTTCACCTTATTTTTTATTCCTTGTATTTATTCTAAATTTAAGCTATACTAGAATATTGTTAAAAAGTATTTCTATAACCATCAAAACCAAGTAATATTTTATAGAAATGTATGTTTTTAAACGTATTTGCCATTTATAATTCTGACTAGAGTGTTATCCTGTTTTTAAACTTTCAACGCAGGATTAGATGTTAGTTCCATAGGTTCGGCCGAAAGTAAAATTTCAGAAAAAAAAATTGAATTATTTAAAAAGAACTAAAGTAGGAGATATATGTATTATATTATATGCAATAGTCGACGTTAAGCAATAGCAACGAGTCATAATTGGGCATGTAAAACGCTTTTTATCTAGGTGGATTAGTGACCACTTAATAAATGCCAGAAGCAAATGGATGTGAAAAGTAGCGGACATTTTCAGATAAAAGGCCTTGGTGACCTATATTCAGTAATGGATAAACAAACGCTGATGACTCTGTAATGAGCACACGGAAGTCTCTACAAAAACGTTTTCGTTTCGTAATTATTATAAAAATCTTTGAGTTATGGCTTTTGAAAATATTTTTGCCTAATTTGATGCAATACAGATTTTTTTTGTAATAACGTTTTGGTTAAATCAGATGAACTAAAGTATGTAGTCAATATTTAATAATATTATATGGGTGAAAGCATCACCCATATTTAATGAGGCTTGCATTTATTCCTTGTTTTAATTTCGGTTCAATGAATTTTGTTAAAACCATCATCTACGTGGACTACATTCACCAATAGTTATTCTTTTCACATTATATTTATTACTAATTACGCCAAATAACTGCTTCATATAGCAAGTATGTCTGAAATAATATAGCTTTAAAAACGGAGGGAATAACAGTGGTTAAAGTTTTTAAAAAATGACACTAAATAGTACCAAGTACAAGATATAGTTTTATAAAAAACAACGAGACAGTACTAGTTTATGCTTTATGCGTTTTTAAAATAATTTATTGAAATAAAAAGCCAAATATCGGTATTAGTGGCTAACACTTGAAGCTATTGTTTAGTAGACCTCGTAGTTTCATATGTCGATTAAAAATATTGAAATTTTTAATTTTTAAAAAATATTTACTAATTTTTTTAAGAGAGAGCTAAAATTAATAACTGCTCTTAAAGTAGCTCCCTTTTCAAATGAACTAACAGACCTAGTTCTTCTGATCCTTTTTTGTATATATCTACAATGAAGCCAATTGACGCATGCACCTAACGATCGAAACATTGATGACGTCACTTATTAATATAACTGTTAACGCCGCTCTCTTATATTATATTTGAGAAAAGAGTAATGACCTGTATGTAATAATTTTGTCCCGCATTAAAATAGAAGTAGCAAAGAGAATTTTTAAAATTTTAACATTGATAAAGCACTGATAATGGCAGAAACACCATTGATTTTAAATATAGTTTTTTTATATTCAACGAAGCGACAGATAGAATAAAACGTTCCTGACAGTAAGTAATACCTCTGCCTATAGCAAAAAAAGTGCTTATAAGAATAAAAACCTTAGCACCACGCTGAGCTCGTCGCTTTATGACTAGTCCGAAGTCTCGTTACTAATGCAGGAGTTGTAGCTATTCATGGATTACAACGCCTTTCAAACCGAAACAATAATTTTTGTGCCGGGCGGCAGAATCCAGCCTGTCTAGATGGTCATCGGCAATCCACCTTCTACCAGCAATGAACATATTATGTATAACTTACAAATTTTTTAGAAGTGCGATTTTGATGATTCTTTTTTGTTGCAAAGAATAAAACGTAACTGATTCTGTGGTTGGTAAACATTTTAATCAAAATCTATTTTGACGCCCACCAATTTTTCTAATGAACTGAATTTAGTTTTAATAAACAATGTTATTAATTTTGATGTAGCGACTGTTTTAAACATTTAACGAAAAACATTAAGTTACTTTAATTAATATAAGCATGCTTATTTTTGGCAATTTTCTTCTTGATTACTTTTTACATATCTAACTTAGAAATTTTGTTGTTGTTGAAGTTCTGTAATATTTAGGTTTAGAATCAGGTATTTATTATTAACATCGTCATAGTAAAAATAAAACAAAAGTGTCTATGTATTAAGGACACCTTCACAAGTATATATCCTGAGGCAATAACTTACGCATTCTCATTACGACCTTCGTTTGGTATAAACGTGTATATTTAATGTTGCCAGTGACGTGATCACCGTTGCGGGGGCGAAATGAAATGGCACCTCGCGATTGTGATCTTTCCAATGAACGACAAGTTTTGCTACATTACGTAGGTGTGACTGGCATAATTAAATGTACAATCATAATTTGCAGAGTTATATTAAATCAAAGTATTTATCAAATCTTTGAACTATTCAATCACATAAAACTATAATCAAGTTATATCAGAACAGTTATGAAGCTAAGGCTGATTATATGGAGTATAATATAGTCACCGGCCAAATCTAAAGCGACCACAATCGATCTAAGATCGCATTTCGTAAACTAGTTCCTTGCTCTATTCATACATAATGGTTATGTTTTATTAACAATTAGTGTTGATTTGCTGGCGGTGTATAATTTTTGGACTATATCAAATGCAATTAAAGTATGAGAAATTAATCTCTTAAGTTCGGACATCGAATAAAACATTACTAAGAAATATCACAATATAATTAATTGAACATGACGTGTTCGTGGGAAAAAATCCAATTATATTTAATTCATAAGATCATTACGCACTACTAAAAACCGATGACGATTAAATATACTAACAAGTTTTAAAATTATTAGATGTTAATACCCGGCTGAGTCATTCTCATCATTGTATAACATTTCACACAGTTTTTGTATAAACTTGCTCTGAATTAATGTATTTCTTAATGTTATTAGTTAGATATTAAATACACTCTATTTATTGCTTGGATAGGTGCAGTAAAGATGGTTTGAGGTTAATTAACGACGGTTGTGTTGGTAAAGGCGCAGCCTCGTGGTGGCCTTAAGGCACTATTTCCGGCAGTACACGAACCGCAAACTTCAACAGAACAAACATTTTACTCCCATCATATTTAAACTAAAAGGACATTTCTCGTTAATACTGATGAATAGTATCTTTATGGTATACATTTAAATGTCCAATAAAATAAATATACACATGACAGTTCCGTCAGTAAAATAAGTAAAAATTTACAAAATGATTAGAGACATGATTATCTTTTCGTTTATTTCTTAATTTACCTAATTAAATAAATACAATGTAAATTTAAATATTTTTACATTTGAACCGAGACGAGAGTTTGAACCCAGCAAACATGCCTACTACTAGTGTGTACTAATACTGCTAATTTCTTGCCTCAGAAATTCTGAAAAATATTTCTTAAATGTAATGATTTTTCTAAAGAAATTTATAAATCAGTATGGAAATTTATTCATAATTGTAGAACTTAAAGTATTTTCAGTTATTTGTCAGTGGAAGTAATATGAGAAAAGTACAACTGGTTCCGAGATAACCTGTAATAAACAGACAACCAGGCACAAACAATTAAATTAGTGTTTTGGTTCTACAGGCATAAATGCTTTGAACCTTCAACATGAAAGAATATCCCGGTTAATACAACGTGTCCATCTATCATTGTATGTATTGTAATAGAGAACAAAAAAAATTACTTCTTGTAAAACTTTAGTTCAATTTATGTGTATTAATTTCAAACATAAATATTCACATACATATATGTCTAATGAAGACTAACTATATTTCGTATTATAAAGCCCTCACAAAATACAAATATAGGTTTTATTTTGCAATATCATTATAAGTATATTAGTGTCAAATGAACAAAAGACATCAACGCTACGAACCAGACATCTGCAACAAAGTCAATGTTGGACCTTTATTATGGTGAATATAATTTGATGATCTTAATGGGATTTTTAGTATTGTTTTAAAAAGATATCCATTGTTTAAACTCATATAAAGTGGTTGTTCGTCTGCTTTGTAAAACGGAGAAGGTTAAATTAAGAAGTAAGAATTATTCTAGCTTTTTTAACAAACTCTCCTGGCTAACTGTTACTCTTGTTTTGATAATCTGCCATAAAAGTATTGTGTTTCAGATTCCAAAGTATTTTAGCCAGAATATTGTGATTTAGCATGCTTAACCATTTACAATCTCATTATCATTAAACATCATGTGAAATTATTTACGTGCATTTGTCAACTGAAGAAATAATATATTAATTTACACATTTATTAGACATAAGTTAAATACTTTAAACAATTCTCGGTATGTTATATATTGTTTGAATTGTTTACGAATTTTTTTGTAGTATAAAATATTTGTCAATAACAATATATTATACAAATTCATTACTATAAATATGTTAGTAACATTTTCACTCTTTTCAAAGGTAAATAAATTTGATGTTGTTCTTTTTTAGTAATAAAGTATCATGTAATGAATAGCTGCATTGGTTGCGAGGAATTAACTTCCTCACGTACAATTCCACTTTCACTGTTTGTTAATCGACTGTCAGCGTAGAAACGATTGTTTTTCACAAATCCAACAAGACTATCGAAATTGACAATAATAAACTAAAACTATCATTACTTCTGACCCAAAACGATTCGGTAATAACATGTTATAGGTATATGTTTAATTACACAGTTCTTTGTTTACAACGATCTCAAAAATTTATAGCTGTGTTTTAAACCTTGAAATTTCGAAGTAGGATAATGTAAATTTATAAATAAAAATGTAAAATCAAGTTCACCTTTCAAGTACTTGTGGTTCTTAAACACAAAAAAATTGTTTGTCATCATAAGTAAATATTATTGTTAAAATTTTGTAAAATAAAATAAGAACACAGGGTTAAGTACACAGTAAATAGTTTATAGCAATAAGTTGAAAAAAGTCATAATAGATAATAGTGTAAATATTTCGCAGATGTACTAATACAATCATTGTTTAATACATTTAAAGTTAAAAAGAGCAATAACACCGCAAACAGGTTCAGACGGGTTAGGAAAAAAGATACCTACAGCATTGAACTTTAAGATATGGTTACAAATGATTCATTTTAGGTTATTTCATGTATAAAAGATGTGAGTCTTGGTTAGTAATAGCTTCAGTGCGAGATTTTTAAGCCGTATAAGGAAACGACCGCTTCATATTTTTGGCAGTGTCCGCTTGTAAATCTAAAATGCCGTAATTCATGTCACTTACACAGCATTAAATCTTTTTCTGAGATAACAACACAACAGATGATCTAAATTCAGCGGTGACAGCATAAAACCCACGCTTGTCGATGTCTACACAATTTGTTAATTATGAAGAATAATAAATCACCTTTAATTAATTCGCAAAGATGATTTTGTATTTAATTTTGTTTACTTTCTAGCTTTCAAGCTACTATAACAAGGGTAGCAGATCAGAGCTCATACCTTTCCATATTCCGCCGTTCCAGCCCACTCTCGCCGCCACTGACCCGCAACTTCCATAACTTTATTTGATTTATTCGATTCTCGATCGCTGCAGCTACACTCGGTGTTCGTGGTCCGGAATCAACTAGAGCGCTAACGTTCACTCTACGTGCCGGCACAAAGCCTACTGCCAATACTCCGTCAGAACGCAGCCTTCGCCTACAAAATATATGTAAATAGTGTTGCTTTCCGTTGGCAAAAAACCGCAGTACCTAGTGGAAGTCAACGCCCACTGTAAATTTTAAGCTTCCACCCAGACACTGGCCTGTAGCCTACGCTCACGGTCTGAATCTGATACTTCCAACCAAGTTGTGTGCATTGTATGAATTTTATTTAACAATCGTTAAATCATATTGAATTGACAATAAAATAGTTTTATGTAATTACTTAACAAATAATGATTATGTTATCCTTTATTTCTGAACTTACAATTTTTTTTTATCTATATTTTCATTTTCTATGTATACAAATAATAAGTTCACGTTAACGAAATTAACATTGTTACTACTTTTGGAAAATATTTATCAGATAAATAGCATCATAAAAATCTTGAAAGTTATCAGCCATTGTTTCACTCATTTTTTATTCATCATCTTGGACAATTGGTATGTACTAGCTCACTGCTGCCGGAGACCGTCTAGGTAGGTACCACCGCATCACCTACTTCTGCTGCCGAACATTACTGTGCATATATTGCTATGTCCTAGTTTGAAAAGCGTCATAAACTAGTGAAATTACTGGAGTGATGAGACTTAATTATTTAGTTTCAAGATGAGCAGTCTGTTGTGTATCATCCTAACTAGCACCTCGTACTCCCTCTATGACCTAATTCAACACATTAAAGGAAATCTGCAAAAGAAATTAATCAATGTAGTTTTATCGTTGGA
>DWLS01005048.1:0-13177 GCA_018246255.1 Pachliopta kotzebuea | reverse complement strand
GTAGGAGACGGTGTTTCTGTTTTAAATCAAGCTTTGCCTTATTTATTATCAAAAGATCATTTCTGTAATGTAAGAAGGCCCTAAAATAATTACAGTTAATTCGTTAAATAAGTAAAGAAAAAGAATTATATAATTTAATTAAATTGTGGTGACTTTTAAAATTTCATTACAATGTTTACAAGACGATTTTGTAGATAGCCGATCAGGATTGCTGCAATCCGGTAGTGGTGGAGGTACGTACGTTCTCTTGACTTTGCTTTCTTTCAAATACATGGCATCCGTGAATCAAAGCTACAACGCCTGACATTTATATTTTTTCATTTATTTCGATTAAATGCAAGTGAAGTGCAGTGTATTTTTATTATTTGTAATCAAAGTAAGTAAACTTTAAATAGGTTAAGAACGAGAGATCATCTACTACGCTTAACATTTATTATATTGAAAATAAATATGAGTGTATTCATTTATGTATGTGTATGTATTGTTTCACAATTATAAAGTTATCGTTATTTTTAAAAGAACATTTTTTGTTAATAAAATTAAATTTTATTTAGTGTACAAGTGCAATCATTTTTATTCAACTAAAATATAAATAGAAAGCTTGAAATTATTTAAGTACTTAATATGTTATTATTACTGTAATTGTGTTATTACCTGTTTCTTTAACGAAATTATCCGTATATAATAATTAAATAACATATTTAAATTACATACATTTCTCTAACTTTGTCAATATATTTAATATATATCTATATAAATATGAATGAATATATGTTAAAATATATGTTAATTAAGTAATAGAAAGTTATTGTGCGAAATAAAATAAAATTTTAGATTTTTTTTCCTAATATATGTTTTATGTAATCTATTTTTCAAGAGTAGAATTAAATGTAACTCCACATACTTTCAAATTTCTCCGTAGTAAATACATAAAAGTTGTAAAAGTGTTAAGAAGCTTTTATATCCTTTTAAGATCTAAGATTTTCTAAATATATTTTCTATTCCGGTATTATACTCATAAAAAAAATTTCTTATCTTCTGGACACATACAAAAACAATATAGACATAGAGTAAAAAGATCTTTTTTTTTATTTGTCAAAATAAAGAGACGGGAAGGACACCCGATACTAAGTAATATCTTGCCCATAAAGAAGTAGCGCTAGTTCGTTTGATGAATTAATGCTGAGGCAGACAGTGAATTAGTGCTAAGATAAAAGGGACTATACATAAGGTGTTAAGTCTCGTTGCCCTAGTACACAAGCTACAATACTCCTTATACCGCAACACAGCAAAATCTAGACACTACTTAAAATAACCGCTGCGGTGGTCACCCACCTAGGTACAAATCCGGCTATAAGAATCTACTACGGCAAGTAAATTAAAAGTAATAAATACTCTGTTTTTAATTAGTTTAATGTATATCAATAAAAGTTAGTTTCAGAAGCTTTTGAACCTTGTCCCATAGATTAGAAACATTGAATTGAAATAATTTAAAAAAGATAACATTGCGTCTCCATGTTCGTACGAAATTACACATCACCGCCAGTCACATGGTCGATGTTTCGTAAATAATACATCGACACAGTAATAACTTAGCGTCGCTCTGAGAACAATCTCAAAGCGCAAGGTTTTAATAAAAAATTTGAAAGCAAAGTTTTCTTGGTTATCTCAACCTTGGCCATTGTCTGGGAATTTGTTTATATACGCCATTGGTATTGTTTTAGGTTTGTCCGTGTTTTCAATTTGTTTATTTTGTTAAACCAGTTCATTTTTGATTAATTGAATCATATATATTTACTTGTAACGTAAGCAACAATCACATTTAAAACTTAAATCAAGATTTTCTTTATATATTCTGTATTATATATACGTTATCTTCAACATGAGAATATTATGTTAATTTACTATTTCCGAAACTATTCTATTAAATAGACCCATTTAAAACGAAGTATATAATATAGAAAAGTTATAGGAACATTTCCGATGGATACACAAAACCGGGTTAATAGGTGATTAGACGCAGATCCGTACTTCTTACTTTATCCGATGCATCACGAAATTAAACCGGTTTTACAACTACTACTGTATGACGGATTGTTTTCTTATTTATATACAAATATAACATTTATTTTAAAAGTTTATGGAACATAGGCTTTTAATATTGATAATTACGAAACATGTCATGAATCAAACTTACATTTGCTGTTTTAATCATACAGGTTATAATGAAGATCGCCTTACTTTTACTGAGCAGCTCATACGTAGTGAGCTGCCTGCCCCCACCTCACCCTGCAGTAGTGGCAGTCAGACAGGAAGAAGAACTGCTCCCACCACATTTACGTAGCCCTGCGTTGCGTAATCCACATTTACAGGAACTTCTCACATTAACGAGTCTTCTGCACAAAGGAGAAAACCCAGTAAGCAACTTTCAATGTTTAATTCTTATTCAATATTTCAATTACATTTATCTTTAGATAAACACCAAGTATTAATATATCTATGGAAAATTGTTTCATCGGTTGGTAGGAAAACTACAAATACATGTGATAGCTGTATTTAAAAACTACCTTCTGATATATAAATAAATGATTTTATTGATTTAGATAAAATTTATTTCGATAAGCACAGTTTTCCTGCTGCAATTGATTAACGGCTTCATAAGCAATCATTTATTCGTTTTTCTCGTAAAAAATAAAATGTGTTGTTCTCATTTTCAACCTAAAACAAATTAAAAACTTGAGCTTACAAGGACTGTTCTTGAAATGAGGAATTTAAAATTTTCGCAACTCGACTGTATAGTTCAAGAGCAACGTTAAAATATAACACATACGTATGGTAAACATTTCATTATTAAAAATCAAGATGTTGAAATATTTCAACAGCATTAGAAGGTCTTGTTAATTATAATAGTGCGTAATATTGAATTTTAGTTACAATTGTGTATAAGTGAACAGATAGAAATATTTTACAATGTATAAACAATTGATACACATTATAACAAACAATATAGATGATATTCGTGGGACCAAAACATCGGATCGTATTTACTATTTATTTAAGTTATGAAATGGCGAATCTGTGATTTTGTAGTAGAACACTAGTGTGATCATTACTTATTTATTGTTGTAATTTTTGCACTTTACTTAGGTACCCTTTCAGGTTTAATGATGCCAATTAGATATTCTCCAATTTTTATTTAGTTTACTTAACTATTTATCAATTTCATTTTCCAAACCAGGCCATATACCCGGATAAGCTATAACATAAATATTAGAGGAACAAGGACATTTAAATTATTTTTAAGTATATCCAATTTATAAATATTCCTGTCTTTATTTGCGTTTTTTATTATTTTTATAGGTGTTTCAAAGAGAGGCAGAAGCCGTACCGCGTAGAGAAATATACAACATCCTTACTCATGCTGGATTTATTCCTAGACAAGCCGGACTCCCTCCACCAACGTACCACAACAGACGCAACCACAAATCATCACCATCACAACAAATAAGTAACGATCCGCAACACTTTGACCTACCGTATTTGTCTAACGCGGATTTATTGCAATATTTGTAATTTTTACATTTATACTGACATTATTATAACCAAATATTAATTATTGGGCACTAAGTTAAATAATGATGATTACTGTTAAATTGTATAACATTTATATGTTGACAAATAGCTATTCGTCAATCGAAATTAGCGAAAGCTATTTGTCACAACCTACACAACAAAAGAAAAATACTTACAATAAAGAATATAGTGAGCAGTCTTTGTAAATATGTATATGTATGTATGTGTATATACGTGTAAATTTTTTCATAGATACAAGTTGTACTTATACAATTCATATTACTCGTAGACAACATATAAATTCTAGGTAAGGTAGCTGAAGATAGTCTAGTTGCAGATATCTATGACTTCTTCATATCAAACAGAACCCATCAATTGCATTTGCTACAGTTTATTGTATTCTATAACGATAGACGTGTCCTTCAATTCCGCTCAACTGACCACAACTTTTAAAATGAGTCATATGCATATTGTTATTGGTTAAAATCTATAAAGAATTGTGCCAAAATTGATATGAAGTAAATAACGGCGGCTTGTAGAGGCAGGAATATCCCTAAGTGAAGATGACGAATTGTCAAACGCAGAGTGGGACCATCTCTTGCATGGTGAACTAAGTCACTTGGTGAAGAATGCTAGGAATCGTTAAATACGGGACCATAAGAAAACCTGTGCTTAGCAGTGAGCGTTATCCGGTTGATAATGTAAAGTTAGATATAGGTCACATCTGACCAGTCGCAAAATCAATTAGTAGTTAATTTATCAACATAAAATTTTGTCTTTGGTAACACCATTTCAAAAAATTATTATTAAGGAAAATATTATGTAACAATATATATTACTTTATAGCAACCATCTAGCATACCATGTAAATATAAATATTTGATGTGATAATGACTAGTTTTACTGATTGTATCCTATTGTTTTAACCTTGAATATTATACAGCGCAGACACGACATTACCCAATGCTATTACTACATGTTAAAAATTTAAACCTGCACAATAATTGCACTCAATTGGGTTTAACTTTTTTTCTTTACAATAAGCTTTCTATATGCAGTAGGATTTAATTTTTTACCATGACAAATACCTCATGTAAGGCACTTGTAAAAAACTATTGTTCGAGCTGCACATTCGCGGGTGTTCACTTCATTGCTGATGAAACCAGGCATTGGACAGAAAGGTAAGACACATTAAAAAAAAGTTTTTTACCCACTATTATTTCAAAAAGTCTTTTAGTTTATGTTACTGCCAGAATAGTACAGTTTCTGAGCAAAATGGTACCAAACAAACGTACAAAATATAGCTAAATTAAATTTAATTGCTTTTGTACAGGTTGCTATGGGTCATACTGGTCATACTTTCGTGGTATGGGTCTGCTTTGTTGATAATCGCAGCGTGGGACGCCTTCGTTACAAATCCTATCAGTTTCGGCGTAGAAACGACTTATACCGATTGGAACACCAAACTCCCCGCGGTGGCAATTTGCGAAACGAACAATAAATACATGATCTATAACGTTTCTGATACGTTAGTATGTTTTGATTACAAAATTATTATATTCGATTTTACTAGAAACTGCGCATTCCCAAAAACAATTACGAAATTAATAGAAAAATAAGTATAACCGTAAATGAAGAACACGTTTGTTAAGGACAAAAAATTGTTGAGATCATAATATTATTAATGCTTAAAATTTAAAACTACAAATTGTAGTAAATGAAATATTACTAATTATATTTCTTGGAAAATATTGTAGAATCTGGACTCCAGATCACTTGCTGGACCTCGAAGATGCACTGAAAGATGTAGCTTATTTTCGTGGCTCGTGCTACAGGCTTATCGACGTTTGCTACAAAAATAATAACCCAGATCCGTTTTGCCAAACTTCGAATTACAGTTATTACGCGGAGTTGGTCCGAAGTGAATGTCAACATATTTTAAACAACTGTTCCTTTAACGACAAAACTTTTGACTGCTGCAGTTACTTTCAACCGATACGGACGGATATGGGAACCTGTTTTATTATAAATTCTATTCAGACTATGTAAGATACATGTATCATTTATTATTTAAGCAATTGTACTTCTCGTTAAGAGCAAAAATGCACAAATTTATGTTATCTCTATAGGGTAATTCAAGGCTCTATTCCTGAAAAGCTCAAGTCATATACATCTTATGGCATAAAAATGTCCTTTATACATTCTCTAAAATATTGATATGATTACTTCTTTTTTAAAATAACGAAACTAAAGTCTTTTAACTATTCATTGTCCCTTACGGTTATATTATTTATATAAATAAACATTATTTCTAATAAATTAAGGTAAGTCTTTTTCAGTTAGTGAAATGTGGTTAATGCAAAAAAAGTTTTAACTAATTTTATTTTTGCTTTCAGCAAACCAAATTTTTATAACATGGTTATCAATATGAAACAAAAAAAGGCGATATTAAAATTTGATGTTTTATTACCATCTATGGTAAGAGTAGCCATCTGTAAATCTGTATACAAATAAATACGATTTTTTTGTTACGTTGCTATACAGAAATTAAACATATAAATATAAATTTAAGATATACACATTGGGAGAAGATGAGGTACCTACAATTACTTCTACACAATATTCTACTTTGAGAATTAAACTCGGACACGGGTATCGGTAAGAAACAAAAACTTTTTTTACAACATAAGTTACATAATAAAAATTATATATTTTTGGTTGAAATTTATCTAGTAGATGATAGTGAATTATTTAATTATAAAAGCACACGTTTTTACATAAACAGTGTATAATATTGTTACATTTATTTACAGACGTCAAGTTACTGTTAGAAATATCGAAAACGATCCACAAGTTATAGAGACGACAAAAGAACAACGCGCGTGTCGCTTCCACTATGAAAACCAAGATGGCCTCTACCCGCATTATTCATACAGCGCCTGTACTGTATTATGCCGCAAACATGCACAAAAATATAGATGCGGTTGCAATGATCACTTTATGTTAGGCACGAGTAAATATAATCTTCAAAATCATGTCTTATTTATTTGCGTTAGATTTGGATTTAAATTTAATTAACAAGCATTTTAAAAGATATGCTACAAACTACACTCTAATTATGATATGTATTGATACCATTTATTATATTTATTTACTAATGCAATGATCGGCGCATCACAGGTGCATCTGAACACTGTAACATATCAGGAATGTTATGTTTACATTCCCACGAGAGCCAACTAACATCGCTGAAGCCTTCCTGGGCAATCGACCGCCACGGTGTGACCTGTAATTGTCTCCCGTCATGTGACGAGACAGAAATAACTATAATCAAGGACGTCGTCAGCGCGTAAATATGCAAAATATATTTATTAAATATATATAGTTGAATTGTTTTTTTGATACACTTTCGTAATTGATTTATAAACAACCAATGTTCAATTTTAGGCACAAAAATAATAAAAAGAAGGCATTTGTGGAAATAGTACTCGCATATTTACCCACGGAACGATTTAAAAGAAATGTAGTAAGAAGTCGCATGGACTTAGTAGGTAAGACATTTCTTAGATGAGCTGGCTAATCAACTTTAATTCTTTTCATACCCTATATGAATAGTAGATAACAGTAATAGGTAAAAATAACTGTGTAATTAATAGATTTGTTAAATTGATTAAAAAATTTGTAATTTCTAATTCTCCTTAAATACATTTTTTTTAAAGTTCTATGTTGTTTAGTTTCAGTTGGTGGTACGACGGGGCTATTTGTCGGCGCTAGTTTACTCAGCTTCGTTGAACTTATTTTCTATTTCACTGTACGATTTATAGGCAACTTTTGGATTGTTAAACAAAGTAAAAAAAAAATAGTATCATCTTTGAGACAAAGATAAGAAAGAAAATAATAATGAAACAACACAAAATGATAGCGAAGAGATAGAAGTTTCAAGTAACAGATAAATTATTCATTTACTTGGATCTTTGCACGTGTGTCAATTTTTTTAAATAAATAAATAATTTTCAATTTTGGCACCTCAAATAACATGTAATTAAAACAAAATTAAAATAAACTTGCAAAATCATTCTTTCAAAAATTTAATTTGATTACTTCTACTTCTTAGAGGAAGACAAATGATTCCTCAATCCCATTATACAGATAATTGGTGTCTTAAAAGTTTTAAACTTAAATTCTGGAAAACTTTTTCATAAGTGCTGCTGTGAACATCAATAGGCTGGAATAATAACTATAAAAATTACAATATTTTTTTTTTATTTTAATTTTGGTAACACAGACGGCAGATTTGTGAGGTCGAAAACAGATTAGAATGATCCATCGCACATATTACCTACTAGTACTAGTATATAATATTCACATGAGTGAATATTGCTATGAAGCTATTCTATTGATTATATAATATTGCTTCGAGCGCCCGAATTAAAAAGGCGAAAACTAACGTTCTTACCTACTAAATTATGTAATTCTTAACAATTAAAAATAATGCTAAGTTCACTAAACTGAAATAGCGTAATGGCCATGTTGTTGTTATACATAAATCATTTTAAAAAGTGTGCGACGAAACTCTATCATGTTATTCCTTTCAGACATCTTTTTGTCGTTGATATTCTCACCATTCAGACAAAGCCTTTCAAATCATTGTTGATAATGGGCTTAAGAAGAGACAGACGATAAAGAAGAACAGATTGACGAAGTCGGGGTCCCTGTCTTGTTACAACCACCAACCTATACACGTAAAAAAACTCTTTGAAGGTATCGTCGTAACAGACGTGAAGGGCAACCATAATAAAATTATACTTTAACAAATTCAGCTCAAACTGGCATTACTGGTTAATGCAAAATGTTAAAACCCAGAAGCCATAGTAACAAGTTATTGTACGGTATCCAAGCTATCAGAACTTTTGTACATGATTTTTAGTTTAAGTGAATGAATAATTAAGTTTTAATCATAATTTGTGTTTTTTCTTAAACCAACTAATGAATGATTTGTTCATTCATTTAAATATTTCCTTTATTCGATGACACGACAAGACGAGCATAGCAGCATTCATCTCAGTAATTTCACAAGCATAGAGCACCCTTCAAACCGGAAAACAGTGATGTTTACACATTGCGGTAGTACCTACCTAGGCGGTCTCCAGCAAATAAGACTTACAACCAGTAAAAAATAACATAACGTTGTATGGACTTTTATGGAAATTAGTTGATGTTTTAGATTATCTACTATTTTTCACAACAAATATATTCTATGATTGATTTTTTAATTGGTTCGTATAAGCAGATGATTCCTGTACAAACGAAAGTATCTATTATTTAACAAAAAGATTTTTCTTTACCACATATTTATTTACACTTGTTATTATGTAAGAATTCACAAAGAAATAATTTTGTAGTGTAGCCGGTTTATTGATAAGAAGTAAATAATTTTGTTAATTTATTATATATTTCGTTAAAGTGTATTTGTAATAATACATAAACTTAATATTTATAGTTCCTGTAATCCATTACCTAGCCTAGCTTTAATTCAAAATTGTTTTAACTTTCTTCTACATTACATAAATCCATTGTCACCCTTATAGCTTTTCGTATCGATTTTCATGAAAACCAGAGAGACATGAATATACTTCTGCGCTCTTCGAGTTTGTCGCATAAACATTGAAAATCGACCTTATTTACCGGCGGGCGTATACGTACCGTAACACGAATTTTATAAATGTTTCGTCTATCCAGTGTTATAATACAAAAAGAAACAGAAGGGTAACTGCCTGATCTTTACGTAAAACAATGATGGAAATACTATAAGTGTTATTTGTTCATAAAGTTAATTATAACCATGGTTAGTTCAAGTGTTTATTTACCGGCCGTCTTACGCAAGGTAAGTTATTTTTTTATTCATACATATTTATAATTAATATTTTGCCCATGTGCAATGTTAAAAATGTCAAGGAAGCGAGATAGTGTTAGTACATTTATAGTCATTTTAATATTGGTACATAACACTACTCAAAGTTTGTGTTTTTACTTATTGAACTTTTTTTAGACAAACAAAACTTAAGAGGCGGACATAAAGACAAGGCATTTGGCGTGTTTTCTTATTTGTTAAATCCTATTGCTAGTGATGTTAAAGCGATGACGAAATGTTCCATTAGGAAGTACAATTTTGATTCCATTTAAATTTCACAAATAAATATTGTGTGCAGATTTAAAAATGTCGACCATGCAACGGGAGAAAGTCTCGTTGTTGAGCAGCGTCCTGAGCGCGCTAGGCGGCACCGAGGCGTGCGGCGCGCGCTGGACTCTGGGAGCGCTACTACTAGCACCGCTGGCCGCCGCCAACTCCAGCTACTGTGCTGTGCCTGCTGTTATGTTACTCGCTGCTTTCGCTACCTTTGCCAGTACGTTCTAATCAAGATAAAAATATGGGTTACAAAAGTCTCTACTATAATCTTATCCATTTCAATTAATAACCAAGAAAACTAACAGTTTATTATTGAACATTATCTCATTCCAGCGCTTACATGTAACGACTTAAGAAAAGTCGCTGAAATCCTCCCGCCCCTCAGAACATCTAGGGGAAGAAGAGAAAGGAATTTGAGATCATTCGCCGACTTTATGGCAATGTGGATGTGTTTTCTATCACATCTAGTAGCTGTTGCCGTATGTGCGAGGATTCTCAGTGCCACCGCCGATCATGTCACGGGAGGACGGACGAGGAGATGGCTGTTTGGCTACGAGACGCGATCACTCGGAGAACCATGGCCTGACGTCATAGGTGTCACGGTGGTCATGGTTGTGTGCGCTATGTTCATGTGTGGTCTTGAGGTAAATTTACATTAAATCTCAATTTCTAGTAGCAGACTGTTAGTTTTTAGCTCATACAACTGAAATCACTTTAAAATGATATCTATTTACACATAAACAAAGTTAACCAGATGTACAAATTTATGCATTTCAAAAACCTATTTTGGAAAAGAGTAATTAAACATAAACATTGATTCTATTTCGAGTGCTGAGCAAAGTTTAGACTATTTGCATGACAAAAGTCCTTCACGTTTTTTGAAATTGTTTTAGTCGAAAAAAAATCTGTATACAATTTCAAAGTACACTCATTCTATCTGTATAATAAGATAACATAAGTAACTGTTTTTTACTAACGAAGAAATTTGTGAAATCAATTGTTTACTTTGTTACAGGAAAGCATGATGTTCACATTTATGTTGCTAATTCTTCTGTATTTATTCAGCCAATGTTTCGCCATTTTTGGTTTAATCAATTTAGATATAGCAAGCATAAAATTACCAATACCGATTACCATATATGAGGTAAAGCCTATATTTTAAAAACAATTTGTGTTAAGTATGTAAGTGTAAATAATTGTTTAATAGTCTTATGTTTATCGCAAATAGCACTTTTCGCGGCGACACTAACAAAAAGAATCATTCGCTACGTCTTAATTATATTTTATAAGCTATTTGAATTAATAATTCCATAGAGAATTTCCGTATTTTAAGTACACACTTTGTTAATGCAAATAAAAATTTTCGCTTTATAATATAAAAAGAAAACATAG
The DNA here is from genome assembly GCA_018246255.1 of Pachliopta kotzebuea. Lineage (NCBI taxonomy): Eukaryota > Metazoa > Arthropoda > Insecta > Lepidoptera > Papilionidae > Pachliopta > Pachliopta kotzebuea. The sequence continues at coordinate 2,025 of DWLS01005048.1, read as the reverse complement.
TTATTTCGCTAGTTATTCGATAACCATTGAAAGATAAAGGAAATTTATAATATTTCAGCTTTTTGCAGCAGGAGCTCCTATTGCTTACGCCTTTAGCGTTGGCCTACCACCAAAGCAAAAAACAAATGTGAATAAAAATCTATTTTTGATGATCGGATTGCCCACTTTAATACTTTGTGGTCTTTGCTTTCTCTACACAAATATGTTAAAAGGGTAAGAAAACGTTTAACAGACTTTTATTTTTAATTGCAATTAACAGTTGTTGTTATGATGAGAAAATATAACATTGTTGCTGTTAGCATCAACAGCAAAAAAAACTGTCTTGTTTTAATAAAGCTTTATATTTTTTCTTAAACATGATTAAATGAATGACTTACATAATAAACTCTCCTGATTACATTTTATATGCATTATTTATCTTGATCCCTAGTAATAGAATTGACGCAGCATTACCGGTGACTACTCTACTAGAAGCCCGCGCTGCTGGTTGGGTTTGCCCTCTGTTAGCTGGTATTACAGTAGCCGGAATATGCCTTGCACTCACCGAACTCTGTCCCCTACTGTTTTTGGTGCTAGTATTACTAGCATCTCCGGAATGGAAGGTACTAACAAGGTCAATGACATATGAAAGTACTACTACAGGGAGCCCCGTTTTAGCTGTATTCACAGCAGGTATGTTGGAATGTTAAATAATCATTTACAGTATCTATAATTTAATAAGCTTTTTCACATTTGTTAGCAAACAAGCTCCATTAAATAAACTCTAAAATAAGCTTTAATAAAAAACAAAATGATGGTATAAGCAGAAATTAGAAATACATAGATATTGTCAATATTTAAATACATTTCGTACAGCTAAAGCTAAAATTCCAAAATTATTTAAACTTCTATAAATAAACGAGGACGCTGTAAAAACATTTCATCAAATTAACGTAAAGATAGTAACAAAAAATTTACTACACACATGTACTTTATGCTACAAAATTATTTTCGATATTTTTAAGTTAGTTTTTTGCTTATAGACGTCCTATGAATTTTCCAGGAAGTTTAGCAGCAATACTAGCATTTGCATGTCCTTTATCACACATGATAACTCTGATGAACGCTAGTCATTTATTTGGAATATCTATTCAAGCTTTCCACTTTATCGTCATGAGATGTGTCCCTACAAAAGAACAGATGGAGGCAGGAGGTAAGTTTTTTAAATTGCCTGTATCTGCATCTAAAACAAAATTAACAAAATTGCAACTTCAAGTTTATTTTCCACTCCTGAAGTTTTGAAAATTTTATCTATCATATAAGTTAACGGTAAAATCCCAAAGACCATGCAAATTCCACCACACATTGCTCCGGAACCAACCCATGGCAACTAGGTATTAAAAGTCAAGTGCTTCGCCTCTGCGCCACGAAAGCAAATATATATAATGTGTTTTCTTTTTATCCTGAAGGTGTACAAACGTTAATTTTACAGATATTGAGTACAAACGGCTTGGAACAGACGGAACATCGCGGATTGTTAAATCTACTTCTATGAAATCTAAACGTAGCTTATGGTTTATTCCTTCAGCAATACGTCACACTAAAACATTGGAAAGCATAAAGTCAAAAGTTACAAAAGGTATATCTGTCCTCCGAATTACAATTATATGAGTCCCTTAGTGTATCTATCTACTATTTAGAATTTCGGTCATTAATACTAATAGAATTTAAATGAAATTGAATGTATGATTATCATCTTAAATAAAATCAATTTCCTTAACTTTTAGAGACTGAAGATCGTGAATGCCTACTTCTCGATGAGTACGCAGGTTGCCCTGTTGAAGACATAGAACAGACATCCAATAGTAACGTCGGTGGAAGTCAAATAGCAGTTGAAGAAGATATTGATGAACAATCTGATATAGACGCTAGTGAACGGGATATATCGTCCGGCGACGACTCTACGGATATTGATGCCGTTGTTAAAGAATACAAAGATACTATACAAGTAATAGAATATTAACATACTACTACAATTTTTTTTTT
>DWLS01005047.1:0-13177 GCA_018246255.1 Pachliopta kotzebuea | reverse complement strand
AGTTTTTCCCCAAGTTTGCGCCAGTCGACGATGGTTCTGGTCAGAGGGACCTCGCCAACGTGCTGGCCCAGCTTGATAACGACCGGGCGATGGTCGGAGCGGAGGTCTGGAATGACTTCAACAGATTTGATGGGGAGAGCTACATTGTATAGTAGCGCTAAGTCCAGGACGGAGGGCCGATGATTACCCGCGGAAGTAAATATTAGTAAAATAAATGTTGAAGTATAAAATCTGGAACTAAATATGAAATGCAATAAGGCAAACGTCTCGTCTGTGATTGCTCGAGGCAGTTGGAATAATTTAGACGGAGAAAAATTACAGCCCTTTTTCACGAAATGATTTTTATGAAAAAATAATAACAGAATTTTTTGTAAAAAAGCATTCAGAAAGTCTACGTCTAGCAGTAAAACGCTGCAGGTTAATAGTGATGATACTTCATTACTTTTTTTAATTATGATGTAACTCAATTCTGTATAGTCAGGCTTACACCAAATAACCTGTCATCCCGTCACTTATATAAATAGGAGAAAACTATATATAAGTATATTGATTCATGAAGTACAAAATCATGGACTTATTAAAACCTTTTTTTCAACATGTACAAGTTATTATTGTTAGAAATTTATGACAGCAGTTTGCAAATACACATTTGTTTGTCCTACTTTGGTCTTACATCTATGCATGTGGTAATTGAGAATCTAAAATTACAATAAACGAATAAAACTCGTGTTACGTGAAACTTGAGTGCGTGGATCATGCTACAATTAAATTAATCATCATCACAACGTTAATACGCTTATTGTTGAGTAATTAATCATTCCAAGTGGTAGGCGATGGGATTAATTTAATAATTTGATATTTATGTTGCTTAATGAGTAAACATCATATTACATTTTAATTATAATATATGATAATAATTGAATAGAAATCTACTTGATGCGACAAGTGACAGAATGGGGTCTGTAGATCTCCAAGGTCACTCTGCCCTCATGTCTCAGGATAAGACTAAGAGGTGAACTTTCCACAAGACAGCTTTTGCCGTGACTTTTACCACAATACTGTGTAATAAATAAGGGTGTAATAAATAAGTTATTCATCGTTCAGGGGTTCAGTATTGAATATTTATTACCAACTGGCAAGGTGACACTAAACCTTTAAGCTGAAATGAAGGGGATAATCATAATTATAAAAAATGAGGACGGCAGTGAAATGTGTTATAGTCCTTATAATTTGTTTGATTTAGTTCACTTTTCAATTATTCATTCGTTATTAATTTTAAGGTTTAAATTCTTCGATGTTTATTTCGTTTCTAACATCAATCATCATTGAAAAGGACCTTTAATTCAAAATTAATAGACAGCTTGGAAAGGTTTTGTTAGCCGTTACTTTGTTTCAAATATCATACACCAATTGAAGATTAATTGATTATTTATTAAAGAAAACCGTCCAATTTCTTTGATTAAATTTACACTGGATGAATTAGTACAGAAAAATTTATCAATTATCATTTCAAGTTAACTTATCTTATTTCGTTTATTATAACGCAATCCCTTAACACTACTTGCTTTTGTAAAAATAATAAGTACTTTGTAAACATTACTAAATGCAATTTTGTGTTTTATGTAACTACTTAGATTACTAAAAAATGGATTTCTTTATTATATACATATTTCTGACTATACAAATAAAAAAACTATTATCAAGGCGTCAAAGAAGCCAAAAAGACAATCTAAATCTTCTAACCGCTTCAAAGTTGTAGGTTAAAAAATACATGTTTTCGTCATTGTTAACTAATGCAGCATTGCAGTAAATCAAATTTCCGTCTGCGTACCTGATACCGCGATCATCTAATTACCTGCCACTCAACTGTACGTGAAATAATAAAATCTCTTGCAATTGCTAAATGAATTGTGTTCAAATGAATAGTAGTTAGGTTAGGTTATTATTATTTTACACACAATCCTTTATAAAAAAAAACATTTATTTTGAAATATTACTCTAAAACATCATCGTTATAACACTGTCTTGTGACGGATAAGGTTTTATAAAATTAATTGTAAATATGCCACTTTTTGTGCGCTCCAGAATCTTTCTATTTTTAAAGTGACATTAACCTATTTTTTTTTGCCAATGCTTAGGCATAACAATAATATGATCTGGTGTTATGTGACAATATAGTTGGAGTTGATTAAACGTGCAAACATAGAAGCAATAAACACAGTAAAGAAATTAACAAGTTTTTTTCAAGCAAGCAACGACACGGACACATGTCATCTGGGGGACTAAAGATAATGTTTACCTACACGATTTTCTGCAACTTTGAACCGTTCATCATATTATAAAAGTGATCATTCTTACGAAGACATTATACACTCATGTAGTCGTATTTTACTTAAAGCAAATTAATCATAAGTGAACTTCTGGTAACAGAACTATCGTTGTAGTAACCCTCATTAGCCAATAAAAATGTAGTTTGATTTTAAAAGTTAGAAAGTAAAAAAAAACAGTCAATGCCCTAAATTGAATAATGTAATATGTTTTCAATAACTTTATCCAATGATGTTATTGTAACCTATATCCCTATTCTACCCTCGGTGCACGCAATATGAGTGTATTACGCCAAACCGATACACATCAGATGCCGTATTAGATTTATTTTCTATTCATCGTTGGTTGTTTAGGCATAATGACATTATTTCTTCTTAAGTAAATAACATGTGAAAATTACTTAAAAATTTTGCCTAAGTTTGTTTTATTAATTTATAAACATTCATTACATTAGTTCTTGTTCTTCTTATAATTGACTATTAGTACGAAATGTCTTATTGAAGCCGCTGGTTTCCGGAAACGAGATTTTTAAGGTAGGCCTGTGCTTAGCTGTGAGCATTATCTGATTGATAATGACGATATTGATGAATGTCTTAATTAATTAATATAACTAGAGCTTTTTACTATGACTTACACATGTTTTACAGGTACCACCGCAGTTCGTTTTTCTGCCGCTAAAAATACTGTGCAGACATTAATGAGTTTCAGTTTGAACGACTTTGTAAGGTGAGAAAATACTGAGGGAACGGGACTTTACATGGTGTGTCTCAAGGCGACGGGCGCAAAGTTGTGCTATGTTTACCATCTTAACCAGCGCCACATTGTTATGGGTAAGCGTCTCACTTACCATCGGGTGAAAACCATGCTTGTCCGTGGGATTACATAATGTATTTTTATGTGTACATGCTTACATGTACATAAATAGATATACATTCACATATGTACATATGTCACACGTCATCAACTTTTTAATCATACAAACCATGTAGTCCACCGCTAATGCAAAGTGGCCGATCCCAAGGGAAAATTAAATAAATACGATTAATCCGTAAAATTTATTTTGGACAACTTATAACATTCGCGTAAATATAAGAAATCATAAATGAGATGTGCTTTAATTTTTATAGCGAAAGATACGTTTATTTATGTACGTTTATAAGTGACAGAAATTATGTACATAATACAACAGTACAACATAAATATGGCACGGAAATATTTGCTGTTTACAAATTTAACGGTCGAAACAATCCCAACTTCACCTTTAGGCATTATTACAATAGTTATTTATTAGCAACACAACTTTAATCACTTTCGTATAAATATTCGGTGAATTATGCAAACAAATATAATTTCTAATAATAAACACTGTTGAACATGGAGTTTTTTTCGCTAGCAAACAAACTAATATAAATCGTGAGTAAAATTTCCTTGCGTTCCCCGATGTCATACAATTAAACCAGAGCACAACAACTCTCGCGTAGTTTTTAAACTTTGCGCTAAATAGCAAATGCACGTGTTAAATTAAAGCAAACGCAATTGGCAATTTTGAATACCAATTCATTTTTAAATACCTTTTGTTCATTTCATTCTCATCATAATAAACAGCTTGCAGCAGTCTACTGCTTGACGTAGGATACTCCCAAGGAAAGCCATTTGGACCTTGGTAATCAATAAATATATTTATAAATTATGTTAAGTAGGTATGTTAAGTGTTCACAAATTTTCTGTAATTAGTTTTTGTGTTTTTATTTATATTAATATTTAGCAAGAATTAGCCAGTCAAACTTTGAAGGAATTTAAGTAATTGCTATTAGCTGTATTTTCAGATAAATGTAGGCTAAAATTCTATTAAAATATGTACAGCCATTCTGGGGATTATCGGGAACACACAAAAGCAAAAACTATATCAAAGATCATTCATATTGACTAAGAAAAAATCTATTTTTATATTATAATCGGCACGCGTATTTTATTTATTAATCGTTTTTGTTACTTAATCTTTTTAAAACGTTTCTATTTCAAGTTAACACTAACTCTCTCCCAACTTTATCATTTAATATACAAACAATGTAACAAAGTACATGCAACAGGAAGACAATAAAATATTTCTTTATTTTATATCATCTTCTGGGCATGATGCAAATTTGCGGCCATAATTGAATCTAATCCCGAGGGTACTGAACTAAAAAGGTCACTTGATATAATAACTGCTGCCGCATGAAAATATTCTTAGTACTATAATAGAACAAATCTCAAAACATAATAAATACAACATCCGAATATAATACTAAAGAATAAATTATTAAAGTAATAATTTTTCAGAACTATGTCAGAAAACAGTCATGATGTTGTGGGTGGTAAAGTGGTATTTTAAATAACAGCAACAATTACACTCGTGTCTTCTTTTAAAGGAAAAAAAAAGTAGCCATTAAAAGTTTGCAGTACCGTATCCGCAAAATGTTTTAAACTCTCCTTCTTTGTAGACGTGAACGACACATTAAAGTAATGAATTACTGAGTTAGGTCTGCGGGTGAAAGAGGATGTCGAGAGAAAACCGCCATGTTCCAAAAACAACAGCTTACAAAGACACTTGACGTCCGCCAATCCGCACTTGACCTGCGTGGCAGATAAATGGCTTTATATCTTTCTTATAGACGCTTTCTAATAATTTTTTGATGAATCAATAAATTAGCATAATTAATGTAACATCACCACCAATACATATTGGCGATTAAAAAACGCTTAAGTTTTTATAGGCGGGAAATAAACGTTGTTTTTTCTTAATATATGAGTAATCTTTTACATTTTTACTTTCATTTTATGATTAGCTTTCTTTATTATTATTACCACATTAAAATGTATTTATGGGCCCTATTAAAAGGCTCTATTAAATGAACGGCCTAACCTTTATCCAAAGAAAGGCAAAGTCGTAGTATAAAACGAGCTGTGTTTCATTTGACAACTCATTTGAATAAAACTCCGTAGATTCGGGCTTTTTATTAAGGTTTTCATACCAGACAATTGAACATTTAAGTCTCTGTTTCTGTATACATATTTAGGATATTTACTGCTGACATTATATCATAAATATTTAAATATGAGTAGTACAGAATACAGAAGAAATAAAACATTTTTAAAGTGTTCTCGTCAAGCACGCTTCATCTTCGCCGTCCGTTATCTTTTCAAGAAATAGTGAGGTTAAATTATGACGCTCTGTAGTTAAAAAACTATTAAAGTTAGACTGTATACTATATAGACATTATTATTATTAACGTTTAACATTACAGTTAAAATTAAACAGCAGTTATTGAATAACGCTTCATATGCATGAAGCACTTCATTGATCAACAGGTGCTTATTAAAATGTATGAGAACTTTTTATAAATAGTTCGAGAGTTTAAAGAATTAAATGACAGTTTTGTATTTAATCGAAATTTGAATGACATGAAATTTAATAGCGTTAAAAATTATTAAAAGTCTTTAGCATTTTTAGCGCTAATAACTCGGCTAATTAGACATCATCTCTCTTGAAGGAATAGATTAAATACTTTTCTTAATCTATTTTCCGGAATCAAAAACTAAAAAAAGTAATTAAAGAAATTGAGAAAAGGCATCATAAATTTTTGATATGTATAATTTAATAATGGCAATTTACCGCGAATTTTTCTTTTTCATAATTGTGACTATTTTCAAATAAACGTCTACTAAAATATTAAAAACTAGTTCGTCTATTATACTTTGAAAATATTTACTTTCTTGTTATAAATGTTACGAATACAGGAAAATTACGGAATGAATAATTCTTTATGAGAAAAAATAAGTTATTCACTTGTGAAATTCTCTCAAGCAAAAGTAATTCTCTCAAAAAAAGGTAACCGTGAACTGTCTATAAGCAACAGGTGACCTTCCTTTCTCCCGCTACAAATCTTAAAGTTCTATAAGAAATTTGACATACCTTTTATTTTGATGAAATTTTACATTGTTTAAAAATTTTATATATATAAGTTGTAAAAATTATATAAATACATTGATTGTATTATATATGTACGTATAAAGTATCGCTGAAACGACACAGTAGTAGGCCTAGCCAGCTCCAAGTACAGGTCTAGCAGGTCACTGCGTCAGTAAAGTTCGGCTGTGATAAGTATTGTATCAAAAATGGTTTTATTGGATACAAGAAATATTTGCAAGCTATCAAGAAAGTTATTTGAAATGAACCCTCTAGGAAAAGATTTATGAAGACAATAAACTTGACGAAGCCACTTAGAAGTTTCACACGCAGGTACTGAATTTCGGCGTGGCGTTAATATCCAGCAATTTATTACGGCGAGTTCTGATTTGAAAGGCAAAACGAAGCTGCCTTAAATTTTGCGAGGACGGATATTGAAAAGGAATGGGATTGTCGGATGAAATTGTTTTCTTAGCGTCTCGCGGTGAGGGGTGGGAATGGGGGTTATCTGCGTTGAATGGAGAGTGGTCGCGTGTTGAGCGATCGGCGGGAGGTGTCGGAGGCTGCAGGTCGCAGCCCAGCGCGAGCGGTATCGATCGCGGACGCTGCGCAACAAGTGCCACCGCACGCCCGCCGCTCCTCCTACACACGTACTCTTAAAGTATCAAGCAGTGACGTTAACTTCCATATACGTACACAAAGCTTCATTTATATATCATTTTATCATCGTCATCTTAACCACTAAACGATCTTTACCGTTGGACATATGTATTTCGTAAAGTGTGCCACAAGACCCTGTCTTCCGATGCTTGAGTCCAGTGGCTCCCAGCGATTCCTTTGATTAATCGTTTATCAATAAATAAATTCATACTATATATTTTTGACGACAAAATAACAAATTATTATTTACGCCAAAAACCTTTTTTTATTCATCGGTCTTACAAGAGGAGTGAGACTCTACTCGATCATAAATAGCACGCTTACCCGTTACAACGTGACGCAAAATTAAAAAAAAGTTAGTTTAAAAAGAAATTCGTTAATAGTATTTTATGCACATTATCTGTTATGTTAGAATGAACTTCAGCGATTTTAAAACAGAAACAAAGTTGAGAAGTAAATATATTTATTCAGAGATATAGTTTTATTGATATATTCGGTACAAATTCACACTTATAGTACATCTACTAAGTTCATACAGAATACGACATGTGACAAATAGTTTTTATTTATTTACTTAAGGTTAAATTGTGGCATTTATTAACGATTTTTAATTCACTCTTCTACTCCATATGCCCTATATTTCTTTGTCGCTTTATTTTCAAAGAAAACGAGTAGATATTTGGAAGACATTAATAATAAAATGGAATGATAGTTAAGTGAAATAAGACTATTTCTATTATAAAATACATTCACCAGTTTACTAATTATAATTACAATAAATATTTTAATAAATCAATTTATTTGTTTTTATTTATATGTTATCAAAAGTATTAAGAGCTATTGTAACGTTCGCAAATTATATAGTGTTAAGCAGAACGTAAGTTATGCTACGAAATAATAATACTTCATTACAAAAGGCACATCCATAAAAATTTGAAGTTTCTAAAATATACATTATACATAGAAAACATTTTTGAGCTGTATTGACGTTTGCGACTATTTTATTTATTAAAGATAATAAATTTTGAAATTGCACATGGGCGTGTTTTATATTCTGCAGTAGTTTCTGAAAAAAATCATTCATCGACTCTTACTGCAATTACTATTGGTAAAGATAACATTTGGCTTTAATCCAATTAGTTTGATTATTTGTCATTATTATTTAAGCATGTATGTATAATTTAATATATATATGTACGGTAGAAGCATTGCCTCCCAATTTGTAGAAATCGCGACGCTTATTATGTGTATTAAGGAGCACAGTATTTTGATAGCAAAGCCAAGAAAAGCTTCCGCTCTGGTTAAATATTATTAAATTGTAACATTTTTATTATACAATTGTGAAACTTTATATACATGTACATGTATATCTATATATATATTATATATATTAGATTCTCATTTTTCGTATAGAGTTGTATAAACGATGTAAGTTCCGATCGTATCGTAATAAAGTTTGGATAATTAATTATTCCTTTAGGTTTCTGTGCGTCGTATGTTATAATTGATTCTACTTCACGCATTCGTGAAATTAATTACAGAGTTCTCTGCTAACTTGTGTCTCTTTAATTATTATGATAATTTTGGAAATTCGGTTTGTTATAATTTTTAAGAGCTTTTCCTCCCCGAAAGCGAAACAAATTTTTGTGGATGTGGAATCGTTTTCTGTTATTTTGTGTCCATTGGGAGCGACGTGTCTCGAGAAAATGGAAATGTTTTTTAAGTATTTCAGACAAAATGATGATACGCATAAATTAAGTTCGATCATTAAATAATCAAAACGATATTTATTTGTTGTGTTTATGTTTAAGATTAGATCTTTCATATTTTGATATAGGAAAATCCATGTACCTAATTAAACATGATAAACATTGCATGAATAATGAACTTACTAATTATAATTAAAATACATTGTATACAATCAGTTATTATGAAAGTCTTATATGACAGTAGAATATTAAAAGATTTACTTACGATAAACCAGTCACAATACATGTCACTCTGTATTATATCACTTTTCCGCACACATTTGAAGAAAAACATTTACCTAAATCTTAAATATTTTGCACGTGGCATTGGCGTTATCTTATTATAATTTATATAGTAAACTTCTTCGGAAATTATAAAGTAGCCTCACTTGAAAATATTGTGTTTGTAATAGACATCAATCAATACAGACAAAGACTAATATAAAGGCTACGAAATACCTGTCATTGACATTTAATATTGTGTTTCTGTGAAACGGGAATTGCTGTGTAACATCCAAAAGCGTTTAAAGATTTCTTTAAACATTTCAAAGAAATAAGCGATGTGAAAATACAACTTTATGATTTATTTTATAGGTAGGAGTCAAGAAACCAATAATTAAATGTTTTCGAGATACATAAAATTCTTTCGGAACAAAATCAAATAGGTTGTTATCAACACAAGAATTTCAGATTTTTCACTAAATAAGATAAAAATTAACAATAGTAAGTAAACAAAAATAAAATATATAATCAAAGTCAGACGTCTCGGTAAATATTTATGTGTATGTATGTACGTATTTATAAGGCATATAAAGTTGGAATAAAATATTCATGTCGTATTGAGAACTTCGTCTTCGTCGTGGATAAATAACATAAATATTCACTATAAGGTCACAAGTAACGTAAAAAATATTATTTGTCAAGATTTTATTTTGACTTTACGATAACATTTAATACGAATTAAAATTAAGAAGTACACTACTTAAAAAAAGGTTTGAGAGGAAAATGTCCGTAGTCTTTGGCATTTTCAAACATACTCGTATTTTATGAATGGACTAGAAGTTTTGTGAAATGTATAACGTTTAGGAAATGATACAGGAGTTACGTTTGCTGTTGGCGTGACGCTCGCGTATCTGCTGAAGGTGCGCCAGTTGCGCCGGTGACGGCACGTGGGGCTGATTAGCATGCGTCGATGTTGAGGAGTTGCTGGACCCTGGCGGCCCCTGGGGCCCAGTCGGCAACGACTGCCGTCGTCTCCGTCGAAGAGCTGGTGACAGATTGTACTTTACCTTTGCCTGAACGAGGAGTTCTTTGAATATCTGCGAAACATTTATATTATCTTTCGCCGACGCCTCCACGAACCCATTCTCCCAATCCACCGTTACGACTGATTCTGTAGTGTGGAATTCCACCTGAGAAAATAAGATAAACTCTGCAACATCATGTTGTTTTAAATACATATTTAACAGATTATAAAAGAAAAGATAATTAGTATGTACTGTGATACAATTTAATATTATTTTCGTATGTATTATCATACATCTTTTACTTTAACTGCTCCTTGCACCTACCTACTTCATCACATCTCTGCACCACCTAGGGTAGACTAAGATAATGCACATGGCATTAAGTCCGCCTTTACACGAGGTGTAAGAAGAAATAAATAAATAAATAAGAGATAATTAGATTTTTTATCTCCAGTGAGCAAAAACTTGATATCTTTTTTTACCAAGGGCTGAGTAACAATGACGTCGTACTGCTAAAACTTGCTGCTCTAGAATAATTTAGTCCACATATGTAGAAAACCGATACACAGAATTGTTACATGTATTATGGAGGGACGCTAGCTAGCCTAGTTTAAAATATCACTATCCAAACTCTAACAAACTTGCGGCTCTGGCTTAAGAACACGAAGGTTCACAGCAATAAAGTTGTAAAGTTTTTGTATGCTTATTACATAAATAAGTTTTGTGCTCACTGTTAAATATTTCTATAAATACACTTTATTTTGAATTAATTATTAATATTTATATATATATCCTAATCTCTTAATTGGCAGTCGCTAGAAGTGAAGTAATTTCGTATTATATTTTATTTTTTAATTGAACAAAATTCATGTATACTTGTATTTCTAAAACTTTGTACAGTTTTTCATGAAACTGTTTCTCGCGTAAATCAACACTTCTGTACAAACTACAACCGAACAACACTCCTGTATATTTATGTATCGATCGAAATAAAAGTTCAGCGGAGTTAATGTATGTTAATTATAACCAGCTTTGAATGCGGGCGTTGGAGCAGAAAACGCACCAGAGCCGGCGTTCAGAACTCGTCACCCTCGGATCTTCTCTTTTTTTCAATTTTTTGATCAACGTCATGTGAATTGCTATAAAAAATTATTAAAAAGAACAGCGAGGAAATATTTACATGCTTAAATATATATACATTAATACAAAGAGATTATTAATTTAGAACTTGCACAGTATATTAAATGCTTTGGCATAAATCACGAGTGCTTAACTAAGTTCTTGTCAATTTCAATAAAATTATGTATCCAAAAAAGACGTAATTCTAATGTTAATATTATGATTTATATAATATTTTATGTATTACGTATAACAACTATACTAGCAACAACTATATTATGTATGATACTGCACCCTTACTTATTTTCTCTGCGCAATCCTATGGAAGACCTTAGGCAATACCACTTGGCATTAAGTTCTGCTTTTCGTCCAATATTTTTATGTGTACAAACTAAAAAAATTTTATATCTTTTATAGGGATGTTTATTAAACGGTGTTGTGATTTATGATTGTAAAGCGCAAGCAGCCTATTCACTTGAATACAGAGACTTCATATTTGTACGGAAACATTGAAGCCAGTGATTCTCCTTTTGCCGGCGGAGCTGAACCTCCCTGTCTTTTAGCAAGTTTGCAACAAAGAGGAAGTAACTTCCTTTGCGCCATTACGTCCTATATTAGACAAGAGATTGTACTCACAGCACGTATTCTCCATTATATATTCTGTATAAATGTCTTCTAATTTAATTGTTATTTTCAAATAAATGCGGTTTAGAATAAATTTAGTTACATATCTTTCATGTTTTATGTTAAGCATATACCGTTACACTAATTTGTTATTTGTGGGTAAGCCTACAAATTGGGAATTTCCGTTCTGCAAAAAATATCTAAAACGATTGCGCTACGATTTTATTGGCCATTTAAATATAATTGCAAAGGTGTGGTGAAGGAAATGACAGTCATATCCGATGGTGTTTCCGACGTTTGTATCTCGGACCTCGTTACATGCATTGACAGGCCACGCAGAATACGGACATAAAACGGAAATTAAATCCATCAACCCACAAACATATTTTGTCATCTAAATTAAATTTACATATTATTTTACAATGTAGTGAAAATACCCCCTTTAGTATAAACGCGGTAAAACTTAAAATTGATTGATTATTGAATAGAAACAGCTGTTCAGTATTACTACTGTCCTTTAAAAGGATTTACTAGAGGGAATTATTTTTAAGATGCCTTCATAAAACAAATATGTTCTACTAATAGTTTTATCGTATTCATTTATTAGTAATATTATATGAAAATATTTTTATGTATATAGAATTTTTCCGCAGAGTAAGAACCCAGCGCTCCGGGCAAAATAATGCTTAACGTACGTATTCACTTAGTCCTTGCTGCGTCAATGTTCAACTTTACGTTAAATATACAAAACTACAACAGTTTCAATATAAGTAAATACATTACAAATACACACACAAAAACAGAAATCATGTCGTATATGTATATACATAAAAATTCACTACATCTTTGTTAGGTTATCATTTCTAAATAAGCTCGTTGAGATGATTTAAAATTGAGAAGAAAGCACTATTTTAATAAATATAAAAATCAGTTTGGGACAATAATAAGAAAAGTTTCAATTATTCTTCGCGTATAGATGATTGAAATAATTGAAATAATGACAAAGGTCATTATTTCAAATTTATTATATTTTTGAATATACTATATTTTTAAAGGAACGACAATTATTCATTACTTTTTTAAACTATGAATTAGGTTATTGTAGAAAAGAGAAACAGTAAAAGCATGAATAATTCAATGCAACGAAGATGATAGAGAGCAGATGTGAAGAAACTATTATAGTTAGATACCAAAAGTACAAAGTACTGGAATAAAGTATATTATAAATGACAGCCTTTTCCTCACATTGCTATTATTCTTACGTAAACTTCAATAAGCCACATTTACTTGAATCATGTATGTATTAAATTCGTAAAAAAATAAACATTATTCTTTTCTATCCTCTGTTCTACTTCGAGATTGTTAAATCAGAACTTAAAATAAGCCCTGTCGCTGACAGATCCGGGGCATCCCATTCATAACGGTTGATGGCTTTCGCGGTAGGTTTAGCGGGTAGGGGCCGCCCAGGCCGAGTCCCACACACCCCTCCGGGCCCACCCAGG
>DWLS01005046.1:0-13178 GCA_018246255.1 Pachliopta kotzebuea | reverse complement strand
AAATAACTTTCCAAATAACTTGTGTTTAAAACTGTGGTCTTTGTGATGTCAGAGTTCTGTGCTAAGCCGCAGCTTTGTTAGCTTAATTTTAGCAGCATAACAAAACCGCAGCGAATCGCTGCGACCAAGGTAATTTAGAAGACAATGACCAACTATTTATCACTGCGGGCGCACCTGACTTGTTTTGGCACCGACCGATGGCAGAAACTGTTTTTGATGGTTATATGAATATATTAGATACTGTTGTTAGTATTTTAGTTGAAGTCTCATCTGAATTGGGTACTAGTGTGATATGAATGTTAATTACAATCAGTAATATTATTAAACAAACAGTGAAAGAAAACAGTAATGATGCTAGATTACCGTAATGCTTTTTGTTTTTAAATTATTCAAAAGTTTTTATTAACAAAACATGAATAATGTAGTGTAAAAGCTATGCTTTAAATATAACCTTTACATTGAAGAATTCTCTGCAGGAGGCAAAATTGTTGTGTCGGATTCTTTTCAAATAAAACCCGACATTGTTGCTCTCACAGCTTTTATTCAGAAGTTTGTAAGTGAGTATACACAATCAGAATAAATAAGCAATGATCTAAGACTAGGTAAAAGAACTATTTACGAGTGAGAACTGGATGAGCATTTGCTTGGAGATGTGACGAGCATTTGGAGAAAGCAGCTTTAAAAATAAACGAATGCTATTATGATGTTGGGTATAATATGACTTCACATTTGATATTATAATTAAAGGCTTAAAACAGTAATTATGGTTGAAACAGCATCATAATTATTCTTTTAATGTTAATAAGGACAGGAGAGATTATACGCAGAATTCATGGTGTATTCATTGATGTAAGAAACATTTTCCTTGAGAGACTTGAATATTAATTTCTCCAGGAAACGATTTCAAGATAAGTAGAAGATTCATTGCATATTCATAAAGTTCATGAAAGATAATTTTTTTTTCTTACAACCAAAAGAATCCTTTTTATATGAACGAATATATGTATTACATATGTATACGCTATTTTGTGTCCTGTTTGTTTGGTGATGAACTTGTTAATGTCTGTAGACATTTAATGTTTTTTACTTTACACGCACAGTCTGTTTACAGTCTCTTTTTCTTTATTATTTTATTAATACATTTTTTTAATTCTACACAAAATGGTAACGTGTTGTCAAGGTGGAAAAAGCCAAGTAATCAACTTGCCACTTTCTAACAACAAGTTAAATTAGTTTTTTGTCCATGCAACCAACACGCTTGCTTGATTATATGCACAAGCGAAATTTTTTAATTAAACCAAGGAAAAAAATCGCTTTTTAAAATGAACTCAGCACGTTGTTGTCTTCTACGTCTTTTTGTTTAAGTCAAAATTGATAAAAAAGCTTGAAATTTAACCTTTTAAACCCTTCCGTGTATAAACAGGGGCGCCTAATTCAAACATGAACTCTCATACAAAGAAATGAATAACAACTTTTACATTTATTATACATGAAACTCTGAACAATATTTTTTATAGAATTTCGAAAAATACCAAGGTATATATCTGTATTCCCTCCGTGCATTATATTTCACTGTCATATTTTACAACAAAAATGTTGATATTCTCAAAGTATGTATAATAATAGAAAATTTTGTTTTTAAAAATCTTCGTTTCACCACTGTTGGCAATTCCTCAGAGAAATCATGCTTTCGGCTTAGTCAAATATCCGATATTTTATTCGATAGAGGTAAAGGGAAAAAATGTAACCCAACCCATTTGCGTACCCTGCTTTCTGTGTCCCTCGGTGAAAGTGTAGTTAAGTTAATGAAAAAAAAATTACATATCTTACCTTCTTGTTTTAATCAATAGCAATGTGTGTATTCATTGTACTTTTTTGCAAGAAAAATGATTTAAAAACTTTTAATAGAATATCAAGAAATCAAAACAACATTGTAAGGTTTAAAGAGAAATTCATTTCAATTTCAAGTTCAACCTATAACACACATAACAAAGTAACTGTGAATTTTCATTAAAAAACTAATTATAATTTATTTTTGTTTCCATTCGAAATATTTTTTTAAACGTAATAGTAAGTACAGCTGTTACAATTCTTACGAGAGTTTCTGTACTTTTGTAAATGGCCGATTAAGATTTTTCTTGTTTCAAAGATACTTTGCTACAACCTGCCTTTCCCTTTTCTATCATTCTTACGGAATTTTAGGGTTGTTTTTTATTATCTATTTTAACATTATTACTTTTAAAAAATACATTACATCGGTTAAAAGTATTTATAGGCAACCTCTGGCATTTACTTTTTAATCACTCTCGTTGCTTCCGAGTGTTTATTATTATGTAAATGTAAGCCACTTATCTCAAAGAGGCAGAAACAATTTTCTACCCAACAATTTCGCTGCTGTGGGATGATTCCGTATAATCTACCCTCATTATCTACTGTAACAGCTTCATCCTATTTGTTGTGCGGTTGTATTCTACCCTTTCAATGGTCGACTTCATCGTTCAACGAATTATATGTTGAAACAATTTTATGATTATAATATTTGTAAATCTTTTGTATAACTAAGTCCAGTAAAGAATTAACGTCTTGCAAAGAATTTTCCTCTACCCCCTTCCTTTTGCAGAATCGTTTCATCTTGAGTTTAATAAAAAGCTATCTCATGAACACATAGATTTTCATTACAAAGTACAAGCATGTTCAAAATTCTTCACGAATTTCCTACCTACAATATAGTAGCAACTTTGTGTTGAATTATCCCCGTCAACGACTTTTATTCTGTGCATTTTCATCACTCATCACAAGTGATACAAACTCCTGAACCTTACTTCCTTAAACATATTTCAACACCGCCTGGCGCCGTCAACATGATTAAATAACTGTATACGAAGACTTTCTTAAGGAAATAAAGTACCTTGTTGTCTTTGAGTCAGTATTACATTACGCTGGTTTGTTTTCTCCCAGTTGTGTCGTTTGTCGTGGTATGAAACGGAGTATGCTTTGTAAGGGGACACTGAAAGTATTTATTGTAGTATACAAGATTTTAATCTACTTTTACATTGTTTTTTTTTTATAAAATATTTGTTTAATATTTGACAGATATTTAAGAACAACAAACACTTTATTAATAATCTCAAATCTCTTCACGTGCTATTTCAAGGGTTCCCAGTTATCTCCTTTTTCGTTTCGTTCCGTTTATAGAATGATTCATTATCATCATTACAACCTGTTGTCTTCCGCAGTTAAATATAGGTGTCTTTAATTATAAATTGATTACTTTTTCGTAATCTATTTCAAGCGGAAAATGTAAACAAAAATTTTGTGTCCTAAAAGTTAAAACAAACTTAATAACAAAGCTTTAGTTAAATTGTTAATCTTTGATGTTTTTAGTTCTTTTGACTTCATCGTTCAATTTCTCGTAGTAAAAAAATCAGTTCGTTAACTATTCGTTGTTACTCTGTTCAGTTGAATCTTTTACGATTTTGTCAAGTATTTTTGAAATGCCAAACGCTGGGGACTGGGGACACTTTTTCTCGAGCAATCAGTATTTCTGGTGTAACCCGTTTTAAATAATATACATTAATATTCTTTCTGTAAAATTTCAAAAAGTTGGCATGGAACTCAGGCAGAATGTGCTCGAAATGGGATAGTTTGAAACAAATGGTTAAGTTTTGTTTAATCTCTTTGGAGCTCGCTGGTAAAGTTTTTACCCGGTGGAATGCTTTTAATTGTTACTATTTGCTGTTGTTTATTATTAAATGCTGAATTAAAATATGTAACGATATTTTGAATCACAGTGTATCTTTGAAAATAGTAGAGGTGAGATTGGAGTATCTGATGTTAATTCAACATTAGAAACAACGAATTTTTTATACACTTTTTTAATAATTATTAATTGCTGAGGCTAAAATGTAGTTTACAGTACAACGTATTGGGCTCATCATTAACACTTAAGACGATAGTTGCATTAGTAATTACACTACCTAAAGCACTTTTCAGTATACAGTATTGCAAAGTTTTATATAGATATTCTCCAAGAAAATATTGTTGTCTGTGTATCAGCAAGTTACTGTTCAATGTTGGAAAGAAGTTTTTTTTTTATATTTTTCTATCTCGTTATATTTCCTTTGTTTTGAATGAACAAACGGTCCTTGACTTTTAAAATAATATAAAAAATTATATATGATGAGAAAAAGCTAAACATCTTATCTAAACTTTTAATATGTCAGCCGTGGTAACAGAGCTATTGTTGTTGTTGCCCTTTTCCTTCAAAAAATGAACAATTGCGGGTAAAGTGATATATGAACTGTCACCGCTCGTACTATGAAAGCGGATGAGTTTTGAAATAAGCGTTATTTGTTATGGGAATAGAGTTACAGCATGAATAACTTTAACCCATTACCAGAGATACTGCTACAATCTCAGGAAAATAACAATTACTGGTTGCCAGTCTTTTGAATCCTATATAATTTTGAATACACGGAAAAGTATAATAATGAAAGTTATAAAAAACACCTAATGAGCCCACAGATGTCTATTTCCTCATAAGAGTGAAGTCCATTTGTCATTACACATTTTATTACTCCAACGATTGTTTTAAATGTCAGAAATAAAATTAAATACATTTCTTGAATTAATTGTTGCTTTAAGTATGTTTTAAGAATATCCTAAGAATAAAAAATAAAAAAAAATTAAAATTCGGTTCAAAATATTTAGCTGCTATCGGCAGAATTTCCAAGCGTTATACTCCTAAATCAATAAACGAGTAGAGGATTATGCCGCTTAAGGTCTTATCCAAAATGTGCTAAAAATGCCGTTTTATTTATTAAGGTATAAAATAGAAAGTCTATATATAACTATAATTCATAGATTGATACTTGATTCGTTAAAAATTATAAGCCGAAATCATTTACCCTCTCATTTAAATTTACCATCTACCATTGGTAATTCATAAACGGCTGTTAACTTTATTGAAAAAAAAGGAAACTATCTTTGTTCTTTTGAAATATAACATAAACACGTTTCATACAAAAAAAAAATTACTTCTTTATCTTTTTTCTCAGTACTCGCTAATAGGAGCACCATACCGTAGTAATAGAAATCATACTTCATTAATGGAAGAAAAGTCTTTCTGACAAAAAATAACAATGAAACCCGTCAAATCCAAAAAAAAAATAAACATTATAACTGTGATACATTCTATATAACTATGAAAAAATTTAAAGCTTCCGATGATATTTCTGATTAGAAAATATTTCAATCTAATCCCAAAAAACCCCGAAACATCGCGGAAATACTTGCATTTACCTTAAATATAAATAGATATCGCAGTTTCCATTCCCCTTTAAATTTCCATTTCGTTTATAAATAAAAGTAAAAAAAGGTAGCATTTTCAATTCTTGTTTCGAGTGCTGTACCGAAGTTGCCTTGCAGAAATAGCGTTAGCTTGCCAATTTCCGGTTACGTATAGTATTTATACAGAAAACTTTTTAAATTGAACGTGTAAATTGTTCTATAACTGACGAAGTTTGTATCGTGTTAAGATTAATCAAACGATTTAATCCAAGTCTTATTATGGTGCTCGGAGTAAAGAAGATACTAGTGAAAAGACAGATGAAGATGAAAAAGAAGAATCTTGTATAAGTATAGAATATACAATGATCAAAGCACATACAGACAACATCTATGATTAGGTACACATTCTAAATACAGATTTCAAGGATTTTGGAAAGACAGCCTGAATATCAAATCCAAAGATATGAAGGTAATATTATGTTGTTTATTTTGATTTACCTAAGATCTCCGTTCGTCTGCCTAGACAGACATTTAACAAGAAATTGTCTAAAGTCATAACGCCTTTGTTGTCTTTAGATTCAGGACGAAGAAAGAAAAGCCTACAATAAACTATTTTTCAAATGTTTCACAGAAACAAACCAAAATTGCTGTTTTGTTAAATTTTAAGGTTTTATCTACCCCAAATCACAAGTGGTAGAATTTTTGCTGTAAACGACAGCTTTGAAAGCCTTTTTCCTTAGTAGAGACCTGTCACTGGCACTGCAAGTTGTCGATGATCATGATAATGAAACAGCAGCTTTTAAATAATATCACCCTTTGCTTCCTGTAATTGTGCTTAGGAAAATTTACCTTCTATGATTAAATATAATGAATTCTCTTTAAGCATATAATTAAATTACACGAATTCGTAACACAGAATGACGCTGTAATCAAAAGGTTTTACCCAATCAAATATTTAAATTAGGCTAGTTAAGAATTTAATTAAAAGATTAATTACATTCTTGTTAAACTTATGGATTTTTAATGAATAAATGCAGTTTATTAACACTATTATTATTTCTGTGTAGTTATTCTAAAAAAAGTTTGTGGTCGGGAACAGGAATTTTAGTTTATAAAATTTGACTATTCGACATTTACAGAATTTTGGAAGCATGTCTCCAATTCCGGAGACCATTTGATTACCACCACAGCTTCTATTGCAGTCGATAAACAGTAGTTTGCAAACATTATTGTATTCCGGTATGAAGGGTGATGTAAGCAAGTGAAATCATTGAGGTAACGAGACTACACCTTATCTGAAGGCAACGAGCGGAAAGTGATGCAGTGAATAACATCTTAATCAGCGCCACGTTATTATAGGCAGACACTTACTAATAGGCGAACGCTTGCTCAACTCGTAGAATAAAAAAAGAAAAAAAATAGTACCCAAGAGATAGTAAAAGTAGCAAAGAGAGACAGAGTAAACGATGGGAAGACGATATGAAGGAAGTTGCTGGTCCAGAGTGGATGAGGAAAGCCAAGGAGATAGACATGTGGAAATCTTTGGAGGAGGGCTTTGTCAAAAGACAACATATAAAATGTGTTTATTGTCTGATTAGAAGCTAAATAAATAAATAAATCATAATAATGAAAAGTTATCTTTCTCTAAAATTTGGTTTGTTCAAATTAAAGACCTAGTTCAATAGCCGTTTAACATTTAACGTCTCTACCCGTAAAGTTTTGTTTTAATTTTGTTTAGAATGGAGTATTCTTTTAAAAAAGCTTCGTGGATCAAAACCCATATAAAGGTAAATTGGAGTGGCGGCTGAAAGTTGGCGAGCGGTTAATTCTACGATTTCGTTTTTCTCTATTTATTTTAATGCCTTTAAAAGTTTAATTTGTATAGTTTAAGATTGGGTTAATTTAAAATGAGTTATTTTACAACTACTTTGGGAAGATTTCTTCTTTTGGAGTCTGTAGGTATTTTGTTTTTTGACTAAGCTTTTTGTTTATGTTAAAAAATTACAAAAATAGATATGAGCCGCGAATTTGTCGCGTTTGTAAGGTACGAATCTCTGTATCGAGGAAGCACAGATACTGTAGATAAGAAATATCATGAGGAAACCGTGATATTCTAAGAATATTGGGGGATAAGATATAGCTGAGCCATCACCAACCAGCGGTGAGGAATGTGAGTTGAGTGAGTCTACGGAGAAGAAGGGTTTCATCTGATTGTTTTACAAATCATACAATTGTTAATTTAATAGTGTTACTTTTTGTTTAAATTTTACTGGTGGTAGGTCTCTGTTGCCAGAAACCATCTAGATAGGTACCACCATCGCAGCTCCTGTTTCTACCGTTAAACAGTAGTGTACAAACTTTGTTTTATTTTTTCATTATACTGGAAGCAGAACTAAAAGGCTTAAGTCTTTACCTCAACAATATTTGAAATCTAAAATTTCTGTTTAGATGTTATAGAGATATGTTCCAAATTATAATATACTTATAAATAATACATAGTGATAAATCACTATTAAGTCAGGTTTAATTATTATTAATTTTGACCTATTGAGAGAAAAACATATTTTTCATAACTTTATTTGGTTTGCTATAACTTATTCCCAACATCGAGTGACTTCTAAGTTTCCTTTATTTTTCTTCGATTTAATTAACAACAACTCCAAGTTGTGAACTTTATAGAAAATCGTACGGATTGAAATGTTTTATTTTTCATTTTATTTATTAAAGTTCGTTTAATATTCTAAACTTTTTTATTATATGTGTTTTATAATTTTATTTATGTACGCTTTTGTTTAAGCCAATTAAACCTTTTCGGGAATTTTTACTTACTACTTCATATTTTTAAAAAATATTTTCTTTACAAGAGAACATTAAATGTGCGAAAATTTGTTTTAGTAATTTGGTAGTTAGTACATTATTGTGAATTTACGAATTATTGTGATTGAAAAGTACTGTACTGTACAGTACTTAGAGTAAGCTAGTGAGACTTTACACCTTGTGTCTCAAGTCGTGTGCAATGTGCTGCTATGTATACGATGTTAACTAACGCCACGTTGTAATGGGCAAGCGTATTACTTACCATCAGGACACCGCTTTGCTCACGTTGTCTCCTCGTAGAATAAAAAAAAAATTCTGTCCTGACCTCTGTACGTCCCGGTTTCATAAAACTAATCGGTTAAATGTTACTGACAGCTTTCGTTTTGACATTAAGGTTCACTGGTTAAATTCCAAGGATCCATAGAGTTAAAATATTTGAGATTTCGAATCCACCTGGTTACTTGTATCTCTTATTGTAAAATTGACGTTATTGTAACATTGTAGTATCCAAGCAGTGGCACAATTCGTCATCAGCCTTTTCATTAACATCACTTGAATTTAATTATAAATTCAATATCAATGAAAAATAATAGTTAACAAGAGAAAAAAGTAATCAAAATTTTCTTTAATTAATAATTAATTACTGTACGCCATTTTATATCATATCACCAGAATTTCCGATGACGGCTACTGAAGTTGTTAGCGTTCGCAGCTCATTACGATGTATGGGCACGGATTATAACCGTGGTGGTCGGTAATCTGTGTCCAGGGCCCAATTACTTGTAAAAGGACGTACTGACATTTATGTTTTCATTTGTTTTCATAATTAATGAAGATTATTAAAATGGCGATATCACCAAAAAGCCGTAAAACCGAGCCGCATTTCCTATACAATGATGAGAGTTACTATTGGTTTTATTTACTTAATATGTGTATTTTTCATCACCCAGTCGATTAATAAATTTAAGGTTTTTCATTATTTTTACATTTTTCATTATCTATATACATAGGTAAACGTCCACTGCTGGAAAACAACCTCCACCAATAATGGGGCGATTAAGGCCATCTCCCACTTCGCTGACACAATGCAGGGTGATTGGTAGCCAAGGCGTCGTTGGTTGATTACCAGGGTGCACCACGAGCAGGTGAAGTTAGCTTTAGTAGCGTGAGTTGTTGTGTGGAAACTCTAACACCCCAAAGTAATAAAGAATATAATAAAATACAATAATGAAGAAAAAAATGGTAAGGTCCTAACCGTCAAAATCATATATTATTATATCCTACTTTTCTAGTTAGACTGAATAAAAACTAGAAAAAATCTCAGATTAAAATGCATTCGTTAGATTCACTTAACAGAGCGTAAAGCTTTGTTACATCCGTATCACGAAAGAGTTGTCAAAATGAACAAAGTTAAAGTGACAATTTCATGAATTTTAAATTCATTTTGTAGAGCGTTTCCGTTTTGTGTGAATTAAATACATTTTTTTAAATATAATAAACATTTAAATAATTCAATAGGAATGTTTTAAATTAAATCTCTACATTTGTCTACTTATTTATAACAAATACAAGTATTTCATAAACCTTGCCCAAGAATTTTCAATAACCATTCCGTGGTTAACAATGTTTAGTATTTAAACTCTGTAAAGCCTATTGCACAGTATCTCTCCACTCGGCCTTGTTGTTGTCTGGGATACTACCTTTGGACCTTAGAATTCAGAAGATATTCAACCTGTATGAAGCTCGGAGAGGATTGTCCCAGGCAACGCTGGGCATTGAACAGGTGGAGCGGATGACAGGATTTGCAGAGATGTCTCACCCCGCTTCGCGTATGGACCTTGAGTATACAAGTTTGGTGGACCAAAACTCTGTGGATGAGCACAATATGCAGGCGGTGAAAATATACAGCGTCGGCAGCAATCTTGAGGGTAAGGTTCTCTTTCTATATGGAAAGGCGAGAGCGAGGTCCAAAACAAGAAGCTATGTCTGTCCGTGTACTGTACAGTGTACCAAGGGAACAGCGCAATTTGTGGAATGTGTTATATCTCTGTCCAGCTGTGGACCTCGGTTGAGATGATGATGATTCTACTAACGAGCGATGTCCGGTAATATTTTATATATCGGCGCGACTAAGTTTTAAAGTCAAATGATTGTTAAAACTAATTACATATTAACGCAAATAGGTTTTGAAATCATTGGTTAATCAAAATATCATTAATTAAAACTCATAAGTTCAATTTACATATAATTTCATTCATTTTAGCCGGTGATTAATCTTTTGTAGGAAATCGGCGCTGCCACGTTTTAAAGTCAAATGATTGTTAAAACTAAATAAATATCAACGCAAATATGTTTTAAAATCATTGATTTATTAAAATATCATTAGATAAAACTTTTAAGTTCAATATACAAATGATTTCGTGAATTCAAGTACATTGTTGATAAGTCTAGTTCAAATATATTGGCGGTTCAGGGCTCTCGCACCACCAGCCGGGGTGAACCGACGCTTTAGACGTGGTTGTAAAAGAGGAACGAATAGTAGCCGAAACCAGTTTTCACTACTTTTTAAATAACAAAAAGAGAAATCTTCAAAATCATGTCAGTGGTTCCAGTACCACTGACATCATTTTAGGGACGAAGGTTCCCGACGTATACAATTAAATAAGTGATTTTTGAAAATAACGTACCTATAGTAAATGCACGCGAATATTTGGTTTAGTAATTTACCGAGGGTGGGGCCACACACATCACGACACTTTGTATGTTAATTTTGAACCAAATTTATAACGTGTACAGTTTAATAGACCACATTAACCAATTTATACGGCATTGTTATTTGCGTTAACGCGCCGTTATTTGTGATAAGATATCTCGTAATTCAAATTTTGTCTCTTTATTAACATTGTTATCTATACCTCGCACAAACCTCTTAATTTTTTCATTCCTGACGATGTCTTAACAGTATTACACATGATATTCGCAGTTTAACAGAGAAATGATATGAGTTCGTCATCTGAAGTTGCTTATCTGTAAATTATAATCTCCTGCTCGATATTTTCGTACGCAAGAAAACAAAATTATTACTGCGGTAATTTTAAAGGCTACAAGGCATTTCAAAACAGAAAACAGCCGCTTTAACGTTACTCTGCCTTGTCGGCATCCAATGCTAAAAAACTATCAAACTTATGTTCTGTCACCAAGTAGTATTATGCTACTAATAATAATTAATTTTACTGTCTAATAATTACACTATACGGAGAAAAATGTAATATAAATCTATATCAGTCATCTCATGATATTTTTTTGTTCATGGATAAAGTTTAATATATTGATACGTGGAGAGGTGAAACATATTGTTATAGTGGATTAACAACCCAAGGTGGTAGTAAGCTTGTCAATGAGCTCTAGATTTTATTTAAACTTATCATATAAAAAAATGGTAAATTCCCAGGTCTTTTTCAACCAATGTTTTATTCACTTGAAAGCGCGTCGAATAAAACTAATTGTCTCAGTGTTGATTTTGTATTTCAAAAGACGCTTTGCTAACTCCAATAAAGGCAAGAAGACGTAATTTTATTTATTTACGCCCGTCAAAGATCGGGGGCTCCCTTTTAGATCTTTATATCTTGAAATAACCTAGACTTTGTTAGTTTACTGCCTTCACTACATTATTGCCTGTATATTGAACTACATTCATGTATTTTCTATCTGTAATGGTCTACCAATTAAAATCAATTTCATGGGGCCTTAAATGCCAAAGAGATCGTAGATGGTAAAGCATGTCTACCTGGAATACCACGGCTCTCATGAATAAGTTAAAAAAATTAAGAAAGGTTTAGAAAGTTATGATTACGCAAACATTAAATAATTATGTATTAGATGAATGTAATGTTAAATGAACTTCACAATGTTAAGCATCAAACATAAAGTATAAAAGTTCATGTATGATGCCTAATCTTAATATAAAATGATGGTTAATAAACAGGCTTGTTTTTCCTACTATTAATAATAGGGCCTTCTCTCACGAAGCGACTGTCAAAGATTCCGTGATTCATCATCATCATGAGTCTATAGACGTCCACTGCTAGATGAAGGACTCCCTCAATAGTTAGAGAATTTGGCCGCGCTTACCAAAACTCATTTGGTATATGTTGAATTTCCTCGACCTATTGTTTTTGGAACATTAACTTATCCTCTAGATGTTTTTCATCATCGGAAGTTCAAGCGTGGTAGGAATTGAGTCCATATTTCCGAGAAAGCGTATGCGATCATGTCATTATGTAAGCTTATGCAATTTTTAAGACACGTTTTTAGAGATCCTGTTTTTTGGTTTAAATTCATGTAAACACTTTAAAATAAATTTTAACAGCGTCCTGATTTAAAAAGAAAAAGCTGAGAAAATAATGACCTGTACTCTTTTTCTTGATTCAACTTCAGTCGTTACGCCAAGTCAGCTTGAATACTCTGAAAGTAGATTGCCTATTAACCTACCAACACGGGCGCTCCGATAAATCACCTTTGATTGAAGCTTTGGAATAAATTACGATTGGATCTATACGATTTTTGCATAAACTGACTGCATTTTATATTTACTCGTATAATAACATCATCATTAGTCGATGAACCTTACCTGCTGAGTCGTGTATGCAATAGTTTAATTAGATGATTTACTATCCTATTGTGGATCTTAACCATTCAGTTTAATTCACCAACAGAATTAACTGTTTTTTAATTTGTAGCAATATTCATAATACCGTCTTCCTTAACCTTTTTTAATTTATATGTAAAAGTCTAAGAAAACGCTTGACAAGAAATAGATAGATTTTCTAGTTCACTATATAATCAAACCTTAGCCTGCAGTATCTCGATGATGCCTTAATTATCATCAGCTTCAACCAGACACATAGACGTAGCTTCTCGCGTTTTTTACTAAATTTCATGATTGACTTAATGGAGGGTCATGCCAACATTCTGAATGCCTGAACGCGGCTGATATTCAATGTTCTTATCGTCACAAAGGCCTCTAGTCCTGCCTTGCCCGATTCCATGTATCGCTTGCAATCCTTTTAGTT
>DWLS01005045.1:0-13179 GCA_018246255.1 Pachliopta kotzebuea | reverse complement strand
AGCCTGCTGTTTATATCATCCACTGATGCGCAGCTGTCTAGCCCTTCGAAGCGATTCGACAATTCGAGTTGAAAGCTTTATTTGTTTACAATATTTAAATTTTAAAGGTGACAAAAGAAGGCAACACTATTATAATATTTAAAAAAATTATATAAATACAAAGGGATGCCAAAATTTTTTCTTTAATCTAACGAATAAGAACTATTACCATGACAAAATTATATGAGACATAATCCCATGTTTTCACAAATTGACGGCAATTAGGTAAGAAACAGTTCTTTGTATGTCACAATAAATATCTTTGGTATTTTCATTGGATATTTTAAGTTTTATGAAATATTGTTTCAATTATTTTTTATGAATTTTATTGTTCTTGTTAGCGCGAAAACGGGACATCATTTAAATTGGATAGAATAAAAACGCGGAAAAACAATGTCGTCTCTTTTGTCTATGGATGATTTTATATTATTATTCTTACAAAATTTTTATATTTGTGGTATGTTTACACAAAACACATTAAAATAAAATTGATTCTAATGAAAAATGAAGCCGTTGTCAAAATTGTACTACTGTTTACATTACTGATGGTAAGTTTCAGTTACCGGAGACCGTCTGGGTAGGTACCGCCGCAGCTCCTATTGCAGCCGGCAGGCAGTACTGAGTAAATATTACTGTGTTCCAGTTTGAAGGACGCTGTTGCTATTGAAATTACTTGAGTAATGATAAGTATCATCTAATGTCTTAAGCGACGAGTGCAATGTGGTGCTTTGTATACTAACTTTAGCAGCACCGCTTTGTTATGGGCAAACGTATCACCTACCATCAAGTGAACGTCACACTCGTCTCATCGCAACATCGAATAAAAAAAGTAATTTGATATTTTAAAGGACCATGACTATGTGTAGGAAATATCTTTTACAATTATCAATCCAGTACGTAACCATTCACATGTTGTATGTTAACTATATGTTCTTGAAACAAAAATCTTGACGCTGCAACTACAAATTACTTTCAATGAGTATATTCGATCATTAGAACTATTTAAGGCAAACATCCACCCGATATGTCTTCAAAATAAAACAAACCGCCGTCAGTGAGGCATTTTGTAAGCGTGGAGTAATTTGCAACTCCTCGAGAACAAACGGCGAGGAGTGGGCCCCGATATATCAGCGCGAGGTGTTTTAGCCTTTTTTCCTGTCACCTTAAAAGCCAGGGCGCTGTTGTTTTAATGAGAGATGAACACGCACAAATTCCAATTACTTGTAATACGGGACTAAGTAATTATTTCCAAGCAAGTAACTAAGTAATATTTGTAAATTTTTTACTTCCGTCACTTCAGTTGGAAATTATTGACCAAGTAGTTGTAGTTTATGAAAGATATCACACGGCACTTATGTGAGAATTCCATGAAATTCATAATGGTTATTAAAACGTAAAAGAAACGAGACAAAACTATTAGTTTCTTAAAAAAATATTAGGTTATGAAAACTATGTTTTATAGGCCAAACAGTTATAATCTCAATTCTTTCTGTGCCCATTTTATAATAACCACATCAGACAGAATATTAATTAAAAATTTCTGCTCTTACCTGTCTAATAATATCATATAATTTGCTGATCTAAAGCGAGGCGCACACCACTCAGTTACTGCGGCGTGTGACAGTGACAGCTGTCAGAACTGTCACTTTGACAGCTGTAGCGGTGACGTTTATTAGGCGGCTGGAATATGATCGGGTGACTTTACTAATATGATGCCATGTTTACCACTGCTTAAGAATTTTTTTTAAGACGAAAAAGACTATTGTGTTAGTTTACGGGCTGTAGGTTTTTATTACCGGAGACTATATACTTAGCACGGCCGCGCTTATTTCTACCGAAAAATTGTAGAGGGAAAAAATTTAACTTTTAAAAGCGTTGTTGCAAATTTTTTTTTATTCATTAGGATGTGATGAGCATAACAATGAGATGAATACACCGAATGATAAATGATACGCTTGTCTACTACAACGTTGCGCTGGTTATGATGTTATACACAGCACCACATTTAGCTTATCACCTTCAGATATAAACTGTTAAGACACGCAAATCTCGTAATTTTAGTAGCCTTCCTTTAAACTGAAACAGTAATGTTAATATACTACCGTTTATCGGCAGAAATAGGACAGAACAAAAACGTACCACTTATAGGAGTAACTAAACTAACTTTAAATAAATATTTAGTATTATATTAGTATGTAGTTCTGAAATCAGAACGACGCGCACAATGCCAAATATTGTACTGAGTAGGTGTATCACTTAGTATTAAGTGATTGTCCAGTTCTTCTCGTTCCTAGAAAAAAAAAACCCTATAACTAGCCCATACCTTACAAAACACAACAAAGACCAAACTTGAGTGTATGTGTTACTAAATTAGCTATTCCGGCAAGTCTGCATAACATGTTGAAAAGAGAAACCGGTTTAGTTCAGTGACGATATGTTTAGCAGAATTTTTTAACAAGGCAACATTTTATAGTGTTGCAACTCTACACCTTGGGTCGTTAGAACGGAAACACAAAAAGAGTACAATTTCCCGAGTCCCGCGCGATGTCGACATCAAAGATCTGGTGTTCGGTGTCAGAGAAACGGCACTCGCCTGCAGTCATGGAATTAGGAGTCATAGACGGGATTGTTTTATTTAATCTATTAACACCGAGGAAATTTTTTTGGATTATTTGGAGCATCGATTGTTTTTCAGAACCTTTCAAAACTTTTATGATTACAGTTGTCGCTAAAAACAGCGTTATAGTTCTTTCTTTAGGATTATGGTTCGGCCTTAACTGTGTGTTGATTCGACCCGCAATATTAATCTACTACTTCATAAACTTCTTTCCTGACTTTTATTGTTTTATATTCTTAATATCATTATTGAGTTTAAGGATCAGATTCAGTATTGCAGGTATTTTCTATTGATCTTTAATCTCTTACTGAATTATAAAAATCGCAAAGCCCTAATTAATTTAAATTACTAATTGAGTATTTATTTAGATAGCTGGTTATATTTATAACATGCTACAACTATTCCTAAATTTATTCTGTTCTTTTTATACCACTGCAATACCTTCAACGCATACGAGAGGGCAGCCCGAGTAAAACAAAATGTTAAGTGGATCTCCTAATTTAATCAAACAGCGTTACCAATTTTATTTTACAGTCATAATTGAGAGATTAGCGATGTCAAAAATTATTGTTTGGTTAATAAATAGTCTTCCCTTCTTAATGATTTTGTATCAAGTGATCCTTACTGCTTATGAATATTAAGAAAAAAAAAACTTGTAAATGATATAAGAATTTTCGGCCGCTTTCTTGTTCTTCTTTCTGTCTTGCCTCTTCATGCCTAAAGGTTGTTGGTTGCTTTGCAATAAAAACGATCGCAATATGGTTATAATACTTTTAGCAAGAATGTTAAAATGTTAAATCTTTTTTCTATAGATCCCAGTGGTGGAGCAATGGGCAATCCAGGAATGGGGGGCGCCGGCAGCCAACAGTACGGTGAAGTCAACCAGCTTGGTGGCGTGTTCGTGAACGGGCGGCCCCTGCCCAATGCTGTCAGACTGAGGATTGTAGAACTCGCACAATTGGGTATAAGGTAGCTGCTAAGTTTAATGAAACCAAAATCGTATGATCTGTAAATTACACATTTATCAAGCAATCACTCTACCGGATAATGAAATGTTTCCGTAGATAAAAGCAGGCTACAGTGATTATCGTTGTCAAATATTATACTTACAACTTATTTGTTGGTCGTCATTTGCCTTTTAGTTAATATTAAGAGATGTCTTAAAAAAACTTTCAAATTTGATTGTTCCGACAGAAGATTTTAGTATGATTTGTCTTCGTCTATTAAAGTTATTGATATAGTACCACATGGCACCAATTAATAAAGAAGTTTTTTTGACAAGTCATCGTTGTTTTATATGTCAAATTATTAATGGTATTAGATTTATCGAAAGTAAATGAAATTTCTTTATCCATTAAAACCTTAATAGAATGATAGGGACACATAAAAATTATTTTATCTATCATTTGAAAAAATATATGATTACTATTAGGCATTTCATACGCACAATCCTCAAATCTTAATCATTCTTGATCATAGTCCGATAAATGCACGGTACGTTAGACGATATTTATCTAATAATAAATGTCCGTTTGGCAGACCGTGCGACATCAGCCGGCAGTTGCGTGTCTCCCATGGCTGCGTCTCGAAGATACTCGCCAGGTACCACGAGACCGGGTCTATACTGCCTGGAGCAATCGGCGGCTCCAAACCTCGAGTCACCACCCCCAAGGTATCTTAAAAGATCACCCAAAATGACCGTAACATAAATTATAATCTTTACTTGAACTCTACTGGTGCGTTGCTCCCGGAAGAACCTTATGACGCCCTTTTTGAAATACTCCATTTTGTAGCTCCTTGGAAACACCTGGACAGGGAGTTCTTTCCATAATTTTATGATTCTTGGGAGCAAATTTGTCTGGAAACGGACCATATTACCGACCATATTTACTACCGTTGCGTCTTTTCCTGCTGCCAAACAGCAGTCATCCTAAATCATTATATTGATTTCAGGTTGTATCCTATATCAAGCAGCTAAAAGCAAAAGACCCTGGCATCTTCGCGTGGGAGATCCGTGACCGATTGTTGGCTGACGGGGTATGCGACAAATACAACGTGCCTTCCGTGTCGAGCATCAGCCGCATACTCCGCAACAAGTTAGGGGGCGGGGCCCTCTACCCGGTACCGCCTCTGTACCCCGTGCCGCCGCAGCGCTGCTGGCCATTACACCAGCCCTACGACTATTATGTTTATCTACAGGTATGTAAAGACCAAGCAATAACACTCTTGTATCAGCCTCTCTCTAATTTCATACCAATTGATCGCGCTGGGGTTACATCAAGCGGATTCTAGCGAGCATCACCAGATCGTCGATACACCTTGAATAGGGAATGCCAGAAGTATGTCTTCACTCGAGGACTTTACCGCACCCTTCACTTTGAGCAATATGTTCTGCCTATTTCCCGTTAAGATCTTTGTATTGTAGACTTGTGACTGATATTTAAAATAATTCTGCAGGGTCGTCAGCACGCTGCTGCCCCTCCGCATTCTCTACCTCACCATCCCCACCAGCCGCCGGCCACGCATGCGCACGCGCACGCTCACGTACTCTGACATACTTGCCGAGCCATGCACAGGCACTAGCTGGACATGGAACTTCCGATTGAAGATAGCCAATCTAATCTAATTTTTTCTCGAATTTGCCTCATTATTAACGATGGAGACTCCCAAGTTGAATTATAAGACTTTAGAGAAATAAAAAAAATGTATTGAATTTTATGTAATAATGATGGAGTATTAGAATGTTAATAAAATATGTCTTCATAATTATAATTTAGTACAGGAATTGTTTTATAATTAATATCATAATAATAAAACAATTGAACTTATAATAATTAAATTATTTCTGATAGTCTTGCTTAAGTTCATAGAAATAAAATAAATAAATAAATTATGGACAGACCATGTTCATACTGAAAAGTATTAATATAGTGTACATAGTTGTAATACGAGACTTGTAAGATATTAGTGACATTTATAAAATTTAAGGTTATATTGTGCAGTGATCACGAAATTATTATGATAGCGAAATTGAAAATAAATAAAAACAAAACTATTCAAAGCTGTATAATAAATGCTTTACATAAATAATAATTTAAATTAATTTGTAGACATTATAATACAGTTTTTTGCTACTTTTTTCATTATTTAGCCTGTGAGTTAAATACAACCATAGACAATAACCACTTTCATTAGTTTTTTTATTAGTTATCTGTTAGCTGTAATTTATAACAATTATTTAAATATTTTTACATAGTTCATGATTTCGTGATCACTTACTTTAGTCGGGTGCAATGATGTAAATAATAAAAATTAATATTAAGTTCATAGTATAAATGGCGATTATGGGTACTTATTATGATAAATAAACGTACTTATTATGTTTATTATTATTTTCACACAGACATTTTCCTACAAAACTATAATAACAAATATGTAAAAAGATTTTTAATAGTCTCCTAATCGAGTCATTTTGTTAAATACAAGATGACTTTCTGATTAAAACATTTATTTATTGTTAAATTATAGTTAGACCTAGAAAACAATTCTTAAGCCAAGATAGTCCAGTTATAAGTTTGGTTGAACTACATTATATACGACTGGTTGATATTTGGGTTCAAAAGCTATTGACCATAAGTATGTGATACATAATAAAACTAAAATATTCCAAAAACAGTTTTCAAGACTGCGATAAGCACAAATCATTTACTAGGGTGGTGGGAGATCACTTTGTCTCACTCTTTGTGGAAGAAACGGTTCCCGCTGTGGGAAGTGTATATTTTAATAGAAAACACAATGTTTTATTTCTGAGTTGTAATGAAAAATTAGATATACTAAAAATCCTACTTGTATTTGAATGTATGAGAAATAAACACAGATTATATACAAAAAATCACTAGAACATCACCAATTCATTTCTTCTCGTAATAATGTGCAAAACATTTTACAATAAGTTGTAAATAAATTATTCACCAAATATATCGTTTCTTTATACATTTCCTTGTTTTATTGAGTCTTACATTGTTTTCAATTTACAATAAGTCCTTTTAAAATTAAGAGAATATTGTGCTGATGATGAAACGTTTAAGCGTGTACAACAATAGTACATGTACTGTGGCAGCATACTTACAATATGATGATAATAAACCTTTATCTCCATTTAAATTCCAACTGCCGAGCCTGAGAATCGAACCCGATACTTTTGTATTAGATAGCAAGCGGATTTTCATAGCTTTATTAAGGTAGGCTAAATTAAACTCTGAATATTTTTCTCCGACTCTCTTTCCTCTGAGTTGATTAAACCTTCCAAACACAGAGGACGACCACTGAGAGATTTTTCGTGAGTAAAAATTTCCACATAACCATAACTTCCAGCCAGAAGGCAAGGTATTTTTTCTGTCTTCTCTGAAACCGAACAAAAAGCTAAATTCTACTACGGATTCTTATAACAGCATATGAAAAATATTCCTTTCACAGATTTGACCAATATATTATTCTGATTAATTATAAATAAATAAATAACTTCTCTCTTTCCTAATGTATACAGAAAAAAAAATTGAAACTATAGTATAGCAATTTTTAATTAGTGATACATATAGTGTATAAGAGTAGAGATACCTGGCGGAGAGCCTCGGTTGTTACTACTGCATCTCCTATCTGCCAAATAATATTGTGGAAAGTTTACTGTGTTCCTGTTTGGAAATCGTTGTAGCTAGTGAAATGACTACTGGGGTAACGTGACTTAACATTTTAAACCTAATGGTATTGATGTGGTGCTGTCTATACCATCTTAGCAAGCACCATGTCTCAATGTTCAACCGTTTCACTTAACATCCGTTGAACGTATCACTCATCCTTTCATTGTTTGTAAGTTTAAAAATAAATCATGTTTTTGGATATTGAAATAAAAACAATATTTCTTTTAACTTCTCATCGATACATTGACATGTAGTTTTTTTTTACTTTCTTGCTCGGAAAGTCTCCAATGCTTAATTGATTCAGCCAGCAGCAGGAGGCGGCGCGGCTTCAACCGGCTTTACAACCGAAAACAATAAACGGAAATTGCTGCCCGTACGAATATCACCCACTGGACACGAATTACCAATTAAATCCTTGCTTTGTTTCGAATTTAATACCACCTAATCCGAAATTTTACTGTATTAATAACAAATTTTACGAGCGCGGCCGATTCAGCGCGCGGAAAAAGCGCGGGAGCGGCCGCAAAAAACATACGTGAGCGGGGTTGCCAGAGCGATAGTGAATAACTAAATATTTAAATTTTAAGAATTTTATATACGTTATCATATGTCTTAGTCTTTTAATAAATATTAAAAAGGTATAAATCCTCAATTATAATATTACGTATACTTCATCGCACGTTTTAATCCATAAATAAAATATTTATAATAGTAATAAAAATAGTGTTTAAATAGTTAATAATGATTTACTACAAGGTTGCTTTGTACATAAAATAATTGCTAAAAAGTAATAGTATATAGTTGTTATGGCAATACCACATCTACATGTTAGAATAGCAAAGGCTTTAATGGCATGACTTATCATCAACATTTGGACAAAGTGATAAATGATTTTAAAGTCCTTGTGGGAGAAGGGCTCCAGGCCCAGTGGTGGGAAGAGTGGGTTAGTCGTAATGTTCTCCAACTGTCGACAGCCCTACAGTAAAAGCGTTAAAACGACATCTGACACCGTCGCTCGGTTCCAGACGTAATTAAAAATGAAAGAGTGACCGAGCGGTGGCTTTGAGGTCGATCCTTGAAAATGTCGCGAAACGCACTGAAATGCCGCTCGCATTGAAAATTGGCGAAATATTGCCCTATATTACAAATAAGGCCTTTTGATGGTCTTCAATTCTAAACCGGTTTTATTTATCGTTAACATTGCACCTCTGTTTCATAAATAAAGTATGATTCCGTGGATTGTGAATATTTCGACTATCATATGTCGACAGCCGGAGCAGTTACTTATGCATAGTTTTATAGAGATATACGCCGTATTCTGATATGAACTTTAATGAAATAACTATAAAATATCTGTAAGAATAATTATCCTACATTTTTAATTACAAACTTAAATAAACTCACAAAATATAAACTAACAAATACGCGTTAAAAAATCTTCCTTCTGGATGTAATAATAGAGAATTAAAAGTTGTAAATTACAATACGACACGGGAACTTTTATCTGTACATTATTTACGTATACAATAAAATGATTATAGTCATGATAAAAAATTTAGTACTTACGAAAGATTTAAGTTTTATTGCAGATAAATATTAATTTGAATATATCATTAAACTACTGATTTATTAAATGTATTATTCATTATATAACATTTTGCAAAGAATTTTAAACGCAAAACATTTAGCCTCAACTTTGCGACAATTTTTGCCCGATAAGAAACTAATCAGATATTTAATCACGACGTTCTTTCTCCGTGTTACTTTCTTGGATATAAACCGGCATTGGTCAAGTAGTAGCGGTAAAAAGTCAATGCTGAATATAATTAAAATTGACACTTCGGCGCCTTATATAAAAAGGTCGCAGCCGGGACTCGAACTAAGACCCTGGGCGTGCCGTTTCACGTTACAAAGTGACCGCGTCACGTGCGGGCCTTGGGACTAACAATAATTTAACCTGCACGTCATTGATGACAGAATTGTAGGGAAAAAAATTAAATGGTAATCTTCTCATATATTCCAATTACAGTATTAATAAATAAATTAAGAGTTTGCTATATATTAATAATGTTAAATTTTATTGAGTATCGTTAACTACGCCCTGCACTACACCCGTAACCCAGAATCTAAGTGTATGCCTTAACACGGAGGTCTTCGATTTGATTCATGAGCCACACGTGGAGTTTGGTTGTTGATAGGTTTTTTCTAAAACGCCTATCTAGTTACCACCTTCATATTAACTTTTTGCGGCCTGTTCAAACATCACATCCAGATTATTCTGTGCGAGCGCGAATCTCCATCTAAGGCCAATGTCACTCAAAACAACTAAACTGTTCATCTTAGATAATTATGTTACACGCGTGGGTAATTTTAAAAGTAAAGTAATTACTCTACATCTCCATTTGTGCTTCACGAGGTAAAACTCCGTCTTGAAACTTCATACAATAAAAAAGCGGCTATTAAAATTTTGTGTTATAAGTTAACACACTATTTTAGAAAACAGATCCATACTTTTAATTCCCACTTTTTTAAAAAAAGCTTTTCATTCAGTACTGAAGTTTTATAGATTGCAAATATAAAAGGAAAAGAATTGTTTATTTGATTTTATATTATATAATGTTCGCCTTTAATTATAATGTGGGCATTACATTATTAATGAGTGATTTTCATGTGCACGTTTGAAGCTGAAATTTCGTTCTTAATTAAGCATGAGAAATTATTAACAGTATAATAATTTATTGTTTAAATAAAAGTCGTATAACTTTGTTAATAGAGCATTAAAATAGACTGTCGTTTAAAATATATGCAATTAATGTCTTAAAATTTGTATTACTGCCATCTAGCGAGCAGTAGCACATTGATTTTGTTAGTTTAAAGGCTATAAATGTTTTAATTAATGGTTAACAGATGTCAGCACAAGCCGCAAATTAATAATTAAAAAACTATTACAGATTTGGCAATTTTTTTATATTTTCGTCATACATAACTGCTAAAGATTATCTAAATATTTTATTAGACGTAAATATATGTATTGTAAAACAACCGTTTTCTCGCATTTTATTTATTACTTGTATTGATGTCGTGTGAATTTTTACTAAAGGACTAGTTGCTTATATTACAATAAGCTTTTTTATTTGTCATTAATCGTTAAAATTTACATATACTAATTAGCTTGCAACTCGTTACTGATATCATGATATATTAAAATAGACTAATTAATACCATTTGCAAAACTGATATTCTAAGGTTACGAATTTTTGAAAACATTAATTTTTTTTAAAAGTAAGATAGATGTAATACGCATGTGTTGATTTTCTCCTTATTATGAATTGTCCATTCTTTATAATGTTTATCTATTTATTTAAAAACTTTATGTGCACACGTAGATGTACAAAGTAGCGGATTTAATAACAAAAGGCACTGTTTCCCAGTCTACCAAAGGATTAAGCAGAGAACTTAAGAAGCGCGTTGAAAACTAACATAATAGTTAATAAATTTTGTTTTACTTAATAAATATCTAAGACTATTATAGACGTAATGAATTGGTGCATACAAACATAAAAGAATATGTACTGTGAGAATGGTCAATAAGTAAATAAAATATACATACATTGAAAATAAATACATACATAGTAATGATAGCTGACATGGACTCCAAAAATGGAAGAAAGTATATATTATAATGAGGTGTAATATTACCACAACATTCGCTTAAAGGAAGTCTTAGTGCGAGCTGCCCGAATACTAGGTGGGAGTTCGTGCCACAGTCTTACAGATTGAGCAGTGAAGGAATTGTACAGGAAATTGGATTGACAGAGAGGGATGTGAAGGTCGGAACTAGCTGTAAACCGAAGACAGTTTTCGTGGGAATGACCTGGAACTCAAATCTACATTTTAAATATTCAGGAGTAAATGACTCGAATAGAATTGAATATAAAGTACAGAGTGTCCTAAACGATCTACGAGAGGAGAGTGGCAACCAATTGAGTAGAGATCTAAAAGAAGAGATGTGGTCGTACTTGCGAAATAAAAAAATTAAACGTGTACAGTTATTAAGAACACGGTCCAGTTTACTTT
Source organism: Pachliopta kotzebuea (assembly GCA_018246255.1). Taxonomy (NCBI): domain Eukaryota; kingdom Metazoa; phylum Arthropoda; class Insecta; order Lepidoptera; family Papilionidae; genus Pachliopta; species Pachliopta kotzebuea. The sequence goes on along the minus strand of DWLS01005045.1, from coordinate 1,749 downwards.
GAAGATCAAGAAATGCATCAATGAAGCAGACGTCAGCAGAATCAAATAGAGGGATCGCCAGAGTTTGTATTAACAATATTTTTGTGGTAATAGGAAGGAAATTTTTAAAGCGATGGAAGCAGCGTAAAGTAAGTCACTGTGGTTCTATTTAAGTTTTCGAAAGGCACGATCTCGTGGAGCTATAGTCTTACGAATCTCTTCATTGATCCAAGGGGCCGAAGAACGGTTGAATTTCACTTTACGGATAGGCCTTAATGTTTAAAGAGGTTACTTTATCATCTAAAGAATCCGTTTGAAAAATATCAGTTAAATCAATGAGCGCAGCGTCACGCCGGATATTTGGTTCACCAGTGGTTTTACTTTTGAGGATTTTAAATTATAACAAACGTACAGTAAGTCGTGTCATGAGAAAGCAGATGCTTTGTGTAGTCTGATGTCAGATACGTAGTTATCGGAAGAGACTAGAATTAAATCGATTAAGGAGTCAGCAGCCTAGAGATTACGGTGGGTAGGGTTGGTGGGAAGTATTGAAAGGTTCGCGGATTCGATGAGGAAGCGCAGCTCCCGCGACCTATGTGAGTAGATGAAAAAGTCAGTATTGAAATCTCCCATAATTATGTGGTGCTAATAATTAAAGGAGAATTGAGATAGTGCCAACTCTAGATCTTCAAAGTAACTAGAATGAGGGGGACAATAGCCTACACCGAGAAAGACTTTGTGGTTGCAGACAGTGATCTTTTGAAAGAGATATTCAGCTGTTGTTTTATAATCAGATGAAAAAGTCGATAAAATTTTAAACGGAATATTGCTAAGCAAGTATGTAGCCACGCCTCCACCTCTTCTGCCTAATCGATCGTTACGTATTAGGATGAAGTCGGGTATGCCAAAGGTGGTAGAGGAGAATGTAGGTTTAAGTCAGGATTCAGAAATTACGAGCGCCTGTAGTAGATACTGATTGTCAAACGCGTTATCGAGCTCGCTAAAATGTTGTGGAATGCTTTGGGCATTTATATAGCAAATGTTAAATTTGTTATGTGATGATTTAAATTTGTCATTCAAATAACTACAAAGGGTACTTGAATCAGCGTCAGATTGTGAAGTGGGAAAAGATTCGGTGTTATAAAAGAAAAGTGAGAGGTTAATGCCAATGTCAATAATTATAAAACAGTTATGAAAGAAGAAAGAAAGAAACTTTATTCAACACACACAATATTAGAAATAAAATAATAGATATAATAATACAGAGTATTGCGATATGATGTTAAACAGGCTTCTACTCAGCATCTGCTGCAGCAAACTTAATGCTGTAGCGCTGATATTATGTGGAGCCTTTGCAGAGTCGGAAGGGATGAATTAATGAATAAATAAATAAAAAGGGAAATCAGTTAGGAGGTCTAAGTGACATAATGAAATTAAATGAACAAAGCGATTGTTTAATGATTTGATGATTGAAGTTTAATGTATGATAACTTAAGATGACAATAATATTAGTAATGAGTTGGGAAAAAACGGTTATAAACGCTCAACGTGGTCTTAGATGTTACTCATCCTGCATCACTGGGGCACGATCTTCTCTGACTAAAACGGTATTATCATCCATGGATTTACAGTGAGAGCTGATTAGCTTTTTAAGATACTCAAAGCTATGAACACGTCGCCGTGTGCCATCTGTCACCTTAACATAGATATTGCCGTCCTTTGACCAAACATTCCTCATACCAAAGTGTTTCTGTGCATGCAAAAACAGAT
>DWLS01005044.1:0-13181 GCA_018246255.1 Pachliopta kotzebuea | reverse complement strand
GCATCGCACAGGTCAACTCTTTCACTGATATATCCATTCAGCAGAACGTCCAGCACCTTAGCCACAGTAGTCGCAAGATACAGTTAAAAATATACATTTTAAATTATTTAAAATAATCTGGACATAGATTTGTTTTTGAAAATAATGTTGTTATTGAAATTTAATATAATTTATTATATTTGCCATCTTTCTATTAAAAAAAATTACCTAAAAAAACTATAAATCTACCTTAACAAAAATTTACCTTTTTCTTCTTTATTAAATATTTTAACTTGAAAGTTCCTATTTGAAAGAAAGTAAGGTAGATCCTTAAGTATCCTGGATGCCGACAAAAAGTTTAGTATACTTGAAGGCTCACTGCACTTATTTAGCTGATACAGCTTTTTGCCATGTTCTGCTTAATTTATTCTTGTTAAAGTCAGCAGAAAGCATGGGGCTGTGACATAAGTTTTTAAATAAATTATAATGAAATAGAAATTATGTTTATTACTTTAAAAAATTACATAAAAAAAGCACGTACTGATAGAAATATTAATAAATAAAAAGTGAAAGTGAAAGTTTTTTAAAAATACTTTAGGATTTTGACAAATTATTTTAGTCAAGTTTTAACTTACAGAATTTTAGTTCCTGCCGACAATGCCCGGATATTACCCGCATAAAAAGAATCCTTCCTTAGTCTTAAGTAGCATTACGTCTGGTAAATGACAATTTTTCTGTCTCATACAATTGACCCTCGCTGCATTGTGTATGTGAGAGTTTTAGTTATGTACAAATATGAAGTGACTTATATGAACTTTCGACATGATCGAGACATAACAGATTTGTTTACGGACAGAGATCACCAAAAAACAATAGGTTACAGTTTCAACATAATAATCGTATTAAAAAATCATGACTTTAAAGATAAATATTTGCAGAAATAAAGCTAAATAATTAAGGTATTTGGAATTATCAATATGCCCTGTAATAGTTCATTTTAGAATAACAAAGTTTGTAAAAAAAGGAAATTAAAAAATAATGCGCGGACAATTAATAATGATTTTTGGTACAAAATTTTAATGAATAATAATAAAAAGTAATTCAGTGATAACTATGACTTCCGGACATCTCTTACCTGTTTCCCTTCTTGACCATAAGTGCTATAGAGCACTGGAAACTTCAGGTATAAAGTTAAAAAATAGCGATGAACTCAACTAAATTTTGTTTTATTTGATGTGTGATATCTAAAACGTTTATGATTTTATATATGATTATATTTTTGTCTTCCATACGAGAGAATAGTGTGAAGTAAAATGATTCATATACACATATGGGGTAGAAGGTCTGCTTATAAAGATTTCAGATTTTTAGAACATATTCGGGTTTTAAACTTGTGACTATTGATAATTACGTTTAATATGACGATAATGAAACTACTAAACTGACGGAGGTGAATTATGCAAATACTTTACTAGATGTATCATAAATAGGGATACATAATACTTTAGTCTAAATCGCAGGATTTCCTCAACAAACAGATGGAAACCTAGTATAGGAAAGCAAAGGTTTTTTATTTAACACTTGACCTCAATTTCACATAATGTTGAAGTGACAATGATATAGTAGATGTTGAAGCATGATCGCATAGAACACTCTGGCTTTTATATATTGATAATCGGAACATAATGCTCCTATCAACTGAACGCCACAATATATGGTCACAGAATATAACCAGGTCTTACGTATTCAAAGGCAAACGCTTAGCCACTGAGCTAATGAGGCAGCAAAAGTTTTCTTTTGTGTCGTTTGAAGAGAATAGTTTTTATATAAACCTTATGATCATAATTTATGGTATAAAGTATACACAAAAACCGTATTTTACTAAAGTAAATTAAAATAGTTCTTGGAAAAGTTAAGTATGTATATAAAGTATTTAAAGATATACCATATTTCTAACTGGTGTTCATTTTGTACCTACAAGTAGTAGGATAAAATTACTGTATTCTAGTTTGGAGGGCTATAGCCAACAAAATGATTACGATAACGGGGCTTTATGGAGAGCTGGTTTTTCGAATGTAGTACTGCATAAACTAGTCCTTTATTGTTATAGCCAAGTGTATTTTAGTATCCTGCTCCTCTCCTGTATATATAACAAACCATCTCTAGTACTTTAATAAAAAAAAATTAACTAAGTTCTGAATTAAACACAGAATAAAGATATCTGAAATGAAATAAAAGTAACATTATGAGTAATGTCACGATCTCTATGTGATTGCGGCATCGTATTGTGCAGTGAAGGGGTCTTAAAAACATATTGGAGATTTAGTGTTTGATTAGAAAATTGTTTGCAGGCAGGTGTCGGTGCTGCAGACCTCGATCCCGCTGCCGGCATCGGCGGCGGCGGCGCGCCGTGCCCCGCCAGACAAGCGGCCCCTGCCCGCCACGCCGGTGCATGCGGGTGAGTGCTCTCGCCCTCTTAATAATAACATTAATATATCTAAGACGAAAACGTGTGACTGAAAATTTAACGCAGATGTATATATGTGAATCTGTTCATCTGTAGCATAGCAATTCACGGTTGCAATGATTAATTATTACTGTTGATAGATTTCTGCTATTTAGGGAGGCACCACCAGGCAGCTTCTGTTGCAGACGCCAAACATCTGTTGGAAGCATTCTGTGTTCCAATTTTAAAGGCGTTGTAATTTAAGATATTACTACTGTAAGGAGACTTAACATCGTATGTGACAAAGCGACAATATGCCATCTGCCAATATCCCGTCTTCACTAGCGCAACATTTTTAGCTTGTAATGAAAGTTGCGCTCGTTACGTCGCTTCGTAAAATAAAAAAGGCAATGAGATCATAGGAATGTTCAACATAAGCATAACTCCTCTATATTTAGTGTTCATTGTAGTTAAATTTATCACTATTTTCAAATACAACGTCTTTAAATCCGAACACATTTACGTTTATACACTATTGCTCGAAAGAAAATCTAGGCGCTTGTATATATTTAACAGTTCATATAATATGCATTAAACAAATGTATGAGTAAAGATGACGCCATAAGCGATCTCAAGATCTACAAAATCATTAGGGTAAACGAGCTGCTACAGAGATTACGTATTATAATAAAATTTTAATAGAAACAAAACGAACAACTTGTTTACACGCAATGGCACTCCGTAATATCGTTTCAAGTGGCTCACTGAAGAAGAACGATATAACCAAGATAAAGATTTAAGCACATCAAAGCATTCATATGCTCAGGCTCAGGGGCAAACTGCGAAAGGTTTCTAATCTTTCCGTATATGCCTTACCAAAGCATCAATTTAATATTACAAAGGTATTTCACTTTCACCATATTCATGCAACGTTTTTCACAATATCTAACATATTTTGGGCTAAAGTTTCGTTATAAACGCATTTAGAAATCGTGGATGTGGGTTTTTTTTATCTCGACTTCAAAATTTTGCGCATAGGAGATTGCATTATAATGTATATATAAGAATAAAACTATTTATTTACTACGAGTATATTTTATGATATACTTTATATATAAGATGTAGTGTTAGTAATATTAGATTTAAAGTTAATGTAACTGTCCTATTTTCTCTTAAAAGTCTTCTCTAGCTGTTAAAATTTCTTCCTTTCTTGGGCAATCTTTATTGGATTTGCCCTTGCAATATTGGTTATATCATCAGCCCGTTTCTTCTTTAGTCTTCTATTCTTTTTTTTTCTCATAAGTAAATCTTAGTTATCGTCACGAAGTGCTGTTATAAATTCTAAGTTGGTGATCAGATTGATATCGTCGTTGCTAGAGCTTATGTTTTGTAATGTTGTGTACCCTATTTGTAATAATTATGTAGAATAGAAAATATAGTTTCTACAAGTCGTACTTATAAGTCAGAAAGTCGACGTATGCGTTATCTTATTATCCGGGTCTCTATTATATCACTAGAATGTGCCCGAATAGCCTAGGGGGCTAGCATTCATGCTTTGGACACAGAGGTCATGAGTGGGATTCTCAGTGAAATTTTTCTTTTTGCTTTTAATCCTTTTCCTCAGTGTGCTGTCTTTAACTTTTCATGGCTCCTTAACCGGAAGGATATAGACTTTATTTCACATTTCTCGACTCCTCTTTTACTTAATTTTATCCTGAAACAGTCTTCAGATTTAAAAGTTACAAGCGTTATGGAGTATTAAGGTCAAAGCATTAATCTTTTTTACGACGATGAAAACAGGTAATATAAACTACAATTAAAGTTTTATCCGATTACGTACAATAAAAATAATGATAAAATAGACCCTCAGCTTTAATTGATTTTATATAGTGTATGCAAACTTCTAAATGAACATCTTACACAACGTTACAATATTATACTTGGGTTAAATATGACATATTAATAGACAATGCTTTGATCCATTCTTTAACCTGTTAGAAATGGCAAATTCATTAACTTAATAATTTTTGTCTATTTAATTATACTGTAATGTTTTCCATTGCTTATAATAGCGATTAATTTATTTTTGTGCAAGGTAAATAAATGAAATGCTTTAATCATATATTATATCATGCTCCGGTTTACCAATACAACGCTTTTACCATACACATCCTATAATTGTAATTAATAATTGCATATGCAATAGGGTCCTAGACAATGGCAGGTCTGAAGCCAAACAGGATGCATTCGACTGCACTCGAGACGTCCATAAGAGCTGTACTCAATACCAATTGAAAGTTTCTTTTCATGATTAATTCAATTAAAGTTAAACGCAAAAACTATAGTATTAATTATAAATTATTATTAACAGAGAATTGATGACAATATAAATAAGTTCTGCTCTTTGAACTAGATTTGTTTTTCAAAGCACTAAGATCATCCCCCTGTGTGTTAAACAGGAAATCCTTTGCGGTTTTAAGGGTTAAATCTCTTCTTGACTATTTCCTGCCTTATATAAAAAAATACGTCTTTACTAAAAATACCTTTGACAATCTAAAAATTATAGTTAAAATAAGCATAAACAAATATTTGTTTGTTTAACATTGCATTGAAATATAAAATTCTGCGTGTTTTCTTTTAATCATTTTGTTTACTACAATAGTCATTTTACTTACTATTATGATATATATATAACGTTGTTATTTATCGGTACAGGAGAGAAAAAATTAATAAATGAATAAAAAATATTTCAGCAGTGAAAGTGTTAATTGCGGTTTGCATCAATCACTCATTTAAGCGTATCATCAAAATTACACGCTGTTAAAAGATATTTTGTATAATACCACATTTTATTAATTGCTTTTGCTATTAAAAAATGTTATTGATAATTACCAACGTTGCTACCACAGATTTTTTTTTTTGACCAGATAAAATTTGCTCTTAAACTATTACTATATAGTTCTTTGATAATAATTAACTGCTTTAATCAAAGGAATTATTTTTTTGTTATAAAAGTATTGGCATATCGTTAATACAGTTAATACCAATAAATTATAATGCCATTAAATAGTTGCTCTTAAATAACTATACGAAATACTTAAATTAAAATATACAACAGTCTATAAAACCGTAAACTGATTAGTAAAAAAACTCTTGCATTTTTTTGTATTATAACCTAACACCATGAATATTGTAACGAAGTAATTAAAACTATAACTGACATAGACTAGACGTCGACAATTATGTTTAATTAATACTAACAACTCAAAGGAATTTGAATTCAAGTGCAGCGTTTATTACAATAAAAATGCCGTATCACTTTATAAAAACCAAACCAAACCTTAATTTCTTTTAAAAAAAGATTGGATCAGCGACATATTAATACTTTTACAAGTTTTAAGGTTAAACATAAAAACTGTGCTCGGTAATGGGCGATAAAATACCGTGTCTGCTTTGGCCCGAAATAAAACGAACATACCTGTAGCTTTAATCACTTTCTCGCTTATCCTGATAAGTGAAGAGAACTTCGTCCAGTTTTAAGTGGTATGACCACACCCACCGAAAACTGAGTTTTAATTAAATATTAATCAAGTTATTTGTGACAGTTAAGTACACCTTTGCGGTAACCTTAAAACGTTCCTTATGTTATATGGTAATTATAAGGTAAACCGATAGATAGTAACTACCATATTTTCTTTATTAAAATTGTCTTTTTGTGAGATTATGTTTTTAGTACTATATGATAAGTTGAATCATTTAAAAATAGTTCATCAGTGAAAAAGGAAACAAAACATTACAATGTTTTGACCATTATTATAGAAATGATTAAAAGAATCCGACAAAATTATTATCTTTTATATTAATGTATCTCATATTATCATTTATTAGGAATAAATATAATAGGTAATAAAAATTATACTGGGTTACAAATGTAAATGATTAAAAGGCACCTAAAACAGAGATAACAACTTATATTACAATCCAGTTGCTAATAGATTAACGAAAAGATGTTATTTAAATAATATTTCCTATAAACCTATAAATGATTAATGAAACAAGTCATAATCATTAAAAAAAATATGAGGCTTGGTGAAATTTTGTTTTTTAATACATCGATCAGGGTGGTGTTAAAATATGTGGTAAATTTGAGAAGCAAACAGTGACTGGAAATGTTATTAATTAGATTTTAGGAAGAAGTAAAGGTAAAATCAATTCTATCATATAATATATAGTGATCTTATTACGCACTATACTACTCTTAAGTTAACCCCAACAGACATAAGAGCTCTCGCCTTGATTATCTTTAGACTTGTTTGATTCGTTTATACCGTGTGCACGCACTGTCGTAGACTCGAATGCATCGTCAGTCGACGTGCAATGTCCGCCGCGCGCGCGCTCATACAATATTTACGGTTTACTTTGAATATATATTCATTTATATTCGCCGATATTAATATTTCAGTTTTTTAACAAAACATGTGAGAGATGAAATAACCTTTTTAGTTATATACCATCTGTGAATCAGTGCATCGAACTAGATTTACGAATGTAAGTAGTTTGATTATTAGTTATTAACGTACAAAATTATTAGACGTTTATTTAAACTTCGATAAATAATTGCTTAGTGTGACTCACTAGTAACCTTATTATATCTGAACTATAAATAATATTTTAAACGTATATAATATAAAATTAAAACTTTTGTCACAAACGCTGATAAGAAAAAAAATCTGTTATTTGTATAATATTACATTTTTTAATTTTGTGTAATTGTCAGTAATAGATAAGTGTTAGTGATTGCTTAACAGATGAACTATTTTTATATGCCTAGATATGTGTGTCGATGTGGATGTGGTTATTTTATTCAATACAAAAAAAAGTATATAAAAAACGGTTCTACCCTTTGCCAGCTACTGTGCGGTAAACATACAAGTTAGGAAAAAAATATGAAATTTAATGATAAATATCGATATATTTTAGCCACATCCTGATTTTAGAAGAGATAATAACGACTTTTATATTGTTTAGTTTTAGTTACATCATAAAGCATCTTTAAACATGGCATATAGTGTACATAAGGATGTGAGAGACAACCACTCAACGAATGTGATGGATTGACCCGAATAAAGAACGGATGCCGACCATTGCTGATTGAAACTGCTAAATTCGTTCTCAGATGACGTGTACACTTTATAAGAACAATACTCGAATTAGTATAATGATATTTACAATAAATAGTCTACTAGTTTCTAAAGTAAACATTTATCAATATACTTTCCTCGTTAACGAAACATTTATTTTTTGATAGTGGATTCGAATTAAACTTAATAATTATTTGATTTAAACTATACGCAGTTTACTATATTTTAATTTTGAACTGACATACTTTCTAAAGATTTTCTATAAAATAATACATAAGAGATTTGAAAACAAATACATTTAAATTACATTAATTTCTAAATAATTTGTTATTATTAAATCTATACATTAACATACTTTTGCAATACTTTGTAGATACGGAAGTGATATTACGTTGATTTATACAATTCAAATTCATTTTATTATTTGAATTTTAATCTTCTATACACAATGATCTGATCTTAAATAAATTTTCGTTCATATGACGTAAAGAAGTTGTATTTATTTTATTACCTACTGTTTTTTAGCAACTAGAGCAATTTCTAATGATTCGATCAATTCATTCTTTTACATAATCATGCCTTGCACAGCAATCCATATATTTTATTGGTAATTGAATTGTGACTTCATTTAATAAGATTTTTATTACGGTCTTATTTTTTTTGTCTTACTCACTTGAATCTTTTAAGAGTAGTCGAAGTTATAAGAATATTACATTAGTTAGAAGAATATTACAGTGGGTTTGGTAATAGGCAGTACTCGTAGTAAAGGATGCGCCACCTTCGCTTGATCCGTTCATCTTATAAATCTTACCCGTCGTCTTGTGTTTCGACAAACACAATTTATTTAGTCGTACTTTGTCACTTACGTAATTCTGATTATATTGTACCATAAAATCGATATGGTCACTGCGTCCATACGCACTATCCCTATTATGGGGTTGATTCACGCGCACGTGTTATTTGTGACTGTGGTATGACGTCAAAATTATTGCTATTATGTCGACCATGGGTCGATGAGAAAGGCCAATATTTTTCGAAATGTTACAATCAGCTGAAGTTCCCCCCGTTATTTTACATTTTAAGGGGTCATAAGGGACATAACGGGTTTAATAAAATTGGTAACTATAGCGCAAGTTTTGTACAAACACTAAGCATAAATATAGAACCGTTGCAATAAGCTGAGCAGTATAACGGGGGGTGGCTTACCACCCGTGCGGTATAAACAAAAAATAATTGGTCTCGGTGAATTTAACATTTCTGAAGTATACGTAATCTCAGCTGATTTACAATATTACTCAATACAGCTACTTGATATTATTGTTTACTTGGATTATAGTTGTACTTAAAGGTCTTTTTTCTCCATGACATTTTTATTCGGAAACGCATGAATTTGTCGCAAGTGTAACGTCAAAGAAGGATATTTCGTTGAAAACCTGCGTGCTTTTCAGTAATTTTCAAAAGCTCTTTCATGTATGAAGTCAAAGTGGAGCATCAGACTACATTCCACACTCCCTCATAATGAGAAGAACACTTTCCCATGGGGATGCTCTAATGAATAATAAAAGGGCTAAGAATTCCCAACACTTTTCTCGCGTGCTTATGAAAATTTCTTAGGCACGCATAAAGAATATGTTGTAATATAGATATTACGGTCTTTCAAATTTGTAGTATTAATTGGTATTCCTTTCGCAGGTAAAAGCGGTTTGTCAGCAAGTTCAAGCCGCTCTACCAGTCCTTTAGGACAGGGAGCAGTTAGCTTCATACCTCGTGCACCAGCAACGTCATCAGGGTAATGATTTAACTCTTTTTATAAACGTATTTCTACTCTTATTCTTCTTTAAGAATTCCATATTAAAGAGTTTTGCGAACATGATTTGGATCTGTATCAATATAGTGACAGAAAAAGAAACAGATTTCGTTGTATTAAACAATAGGTAACTAGCGTCTTATTATTATTAGTGATAAAGGAAATCTAATTTCGCTCAAATTCCCAAAATTTATTAGTGAAATTGATTGAAATGAACTGAAACTTGTTTATAATTTAATAATATTTGAAGGTTTTTGTGCTAAATCCTTTTTTATTTAATATAAATTTGCAACTATTTCTTTATCAATCTGCTAGAGAATATTCTACCTAAAACGGTTAACCTGCCGTGGAGTTTAACTGAAACATACTGACAGACAGTCGACAATTATGAAATTTGCTTTATTACTATGTTTTGTAAAAACAAGATTTAAAAGCAGACGTTTAACTTAACTTATTTCTTAAGAATAATCTTTACTAAAAAGTTAGACTCCTTTCATTGACATTTTTTTACTTCGACATATGAAACTACTCTCACTCTACGATCTTAAAACAATAACATTCGTGTAGCACAGATAATTCTTTGTATTATTATTTATTTAAATACATTAATTCCGTTGCTAACCTTAAAATACCAAAAAAAAGAGAAATTCATAAATTATTTTTTTTTCAGATCGAGACCAAATTCATCTTTATTAGCCCCTAGTAGTAAAATTCCATCACAACTGTCACAAACACAGCAACATCCTCAAACTGCTCATCATAATGGAACGCCTACAAAACAATCTATGTTAGATAAATTAAAACTTTTTAATAAAGATAAAGTATCTAACGAGAAGCAAAGTAGTAAAAGCACTGCGGTTTCAAAACGCACGAGTTCTTCCAGTGGGTTCTCATCAGCAAAAAGTGAGAGATCAGACTCTAGTTTAAGCCTTAATGAATGTTCCAATACAGGAAATACACATATCAAATCTTCCAATTTAATCGGACCTAAAAGTTTAAGACAGCAAAGTGATACCTTATCAAAAGATAAATCGGGTAAAACTGTAAAATCAAAAATTATTAGTTCTAAAGGCACAAAAGAAACTTCCAGTAATGTAAATAAAAGTAGCGTTAGGAGTAGCAATGATAAAACAAGCAATAGTCCGAAGTTGCCTGCAAGAGATAAAGAATCCAAATTAGCAGCACCTAAATCTATGAGTAATACTAAATTAAATGTTATTGAAGATCATACAAGAAATTCAAAACATAGAATAGAGCCAAAAATGGTTAAATTGACAGGAAGTCAAATGAAGCTTGCAGAAATACGAACAGAAAATATTACAGATGTCAAAACGCATGATCATGTGAATTTTCAGTCGAAAAATGTAACAAACCAATGTCAATCGCCCACGGGACAAAATCACACAGGTATTCCAAAACCTACAGCTGCTGTAAAAGGAACTTCCAAAATATCCAAGGATGAAAGACAAGTCATACATAAAAGTACTAACAGTCAATTAAGTCCTATTCAAAGTAATTCTAGTTTGAATTCTACAAATAATGTCAGTGTTCATCCATTTTCACGAGAACAATCTAATCTAAGTAAAGAAATTTCCCAGAAACAAACATTAGCTGTTTCTCCCATGCCAGTCGTTAATGTCGGAACGCAAAACTCGTCCTCTCAAATGTCTGAAAGCTCACATTCTAATTCAACGCACAGTACCACTGGACAACAGTCTAATTCAAGTGATGGGAGTGTAATATATCGACCTTCCAGTGAATCGGGATCGGAAATGTCGCGTGCGAATAATATAACTCCTACCAAACGAATGGATATGAATGCTACTTACATTAACAATGTCATAAATGAGGCAGAATTATCAGAGAAAGAAGCAGCACAAAAGCGGCACGATAATTCTGGACATAGACAATTTTCCGATCATAGTAAAACATTGACAGAATTCAGCAAAAAGCAGGAAACAGACAGCCGATCTAGCACACCTTCGCATTGCCGTGACAATTCACTCGGTGAAGATGAAAATCCTTTGATGAATGTTATGCCTATGAGGCCATTACTGCGCGGCTACAATAGCCACCTAACTTTACCAATGCGCACCACAGGTTTAGCACAAAAAAATATTCCAGGTTATCCCCATCATGCAAATACCGTAAAAGCCAACTTCGGGCGTGACAATGCGGGATTGCGAGAACGTATGAATTACGGCCCTGGCTTCTCTAATCCTGATTACTGCGATCTCGACATTGCTTCTGGGTATATGTCTGATGGTGACTGTTTAAGGAGAATAAACGTTAATGAAATAGAGTGTGGAAGAAACAACGAGATAATGGATGGATACATGTCTGAGGGTGGAGCATCAATATACGGTCGCCGTATCAATTATCAACAAGCGCCTCAATTTCAACAACTCGATGACAGGTACGCGAACATTTTTAATGCCTAAAGTAAAAAGTTTTTAGAATTTTTAGAGAGAAAGGTAATCTCTTGACTATCATTTAACAGGGGTGTAAGGGGTCCGACACAACAGCTCATGGGACTCAAGTTAACCTCACCTTCTCGTGGTGCACCCTGGTAACCAACAAACGAGGCTTTGGCTATCCACCAACCCCTATTAGGCCAACATGGTAGGAGACGCCCCAATCCCTATGTCCCGAGGCCTATGTCCAGCAGTGAACGTCTATCGGCTGATGAAATTATTTAACAACAAATATAATCACTCGAAAATCAACATACTTTTATAACAATTTCTTATAATTAAATTTAAAATTCAAACATTTTTTCATGTCTGATCTCTTTATGCATATTCGTATAGATTTCTGTTGTTCATTTTCCGATAGCAATAGGTGTATCGCAATCCACAAGTGGTTGGAACGTTTGTTACTTATAAAAACTTAATTTAAGTAGGTATGATAGTCCTATTGTACTTATAATCTATAATATTCTAATAAAGAACATATAATTTAAAAATATCATATTTCTCTTGAAAAGATAATATTTAATTTCCTTTATTAAATTACAAATAAAAAATATAAGTGCCATAAAAAACAATCGAATGGCTTGGAAAATATATGGTCTTTTCCGTTCAATAAATAAAAGATACAGAGAGATCTTTGTAGCAATATATGTTTTATGCCATTGTCTCGTATAGTACAACGTTACAAATATTACATCTGTTTTTAAAATGCCACAATTAAAGTAAAAAATTATCGTTTTATAATGAATTGTTCGATTTACTTCCTAAAAAAGAAAACAAAGGTTCAGTAATACCCGAAGTTTAATGGTGTGCTGATGACGATCTCTCAGTGAGGACTCGCATAGCGCACTCACACTGTCGCATCGCTTGGGGAGAGGGCGGGGTGACTTAAAATCGATACTCCTACGTCTCACACCCGTCCCTACCCCGCGCTGTACGTATTCACCACGCCTTAACCCTAACCACCCCCAACAGCTTCGTCCAATTCGGGACCTTAATATTCTCTACATAAAATCGTACTTCTATCAAACTAAACGGTTAAATACTGCGCTGTCGTACGATATGTATTGGCATTTATTGCTTTTATATTTTACAGTGTTTGTCAGTAGTTATACAACATTTATAGGTTTAATAAACAAAACTATTTACAGCCAATTGTATAATATTATTATGAATTATCGAATTTAAATGTATATGCGATTGATTGTTTTATACGTATTGGTAATAAATTTAATTCCGATGTTTTAAGTAAGTAAATGAGGATGTGGGTTTAGTTTGCGCGGTGCGGCAGCGGCTCCGTGCGATCTGTAGCCGGCGGCGGGCGGGCGCCGGAGGGC
>DWLS01005043.1:0-13182 GCA_018246255.1 Pachliopta kotzebuea | reverse complement strand
AGTTACAAAAAAAGAAAGTACATAAGGATTTTCACAAAAGGCGGTCTTATCGCTAACCAGCGATCTCTGCCAGACAATTTGTAAAGAAAATGTTTTAACTAAATTAATTATTATATTGAAAAGAAACAATAAATATAATTACATCAATCAGAAAAACTAACAATAATTTTGTATTATTTAATCTTAGGTCCCCTTAACTTAGTATCTTGGCAACATATATGTTTAATAGACATGATTTATTAGGGCTAGATTTCTTAATATTTATAAAATGGATATGAAAGCTTTCCATTTTTATTAAGTTGTATATTATCAAGTGTTTTTTTCTATATGCTTCTTGAATTACTGGTGGTAAATCTTCCTTACAGAATTTATCATATTAAGCATGTAATATCATCGTGTTCCTGATTGGTGATAATTGCTATTAGTGAATCACTGGATTACATCAATGTGATACATAAAATATAATAAGATTTGTATATTATAAATTGTAGTATAAAACCTTGTTCTATACAGTATTTAATATTTTTACGATAAAACGTACTAAAGTACTCCGCTTTATTAACTATTAGGTTCACTGAACAGAAAAGCTCTCATAAACGTCTGAAACAAACTGAACTTGTGAGTTCGAACTTTTTATGTTCACTGGTCAAGCGGAAACGGAACTCAGTTTCGTAAAATTTATATCATGAAAAAACTACACACTACATTTATCAAATTAATGAATAAGCTGAAAAACTTAGTATTAACACAAAAAATAATAATAAACATAGAAACAAGAAAGACAATTGTTGGTAAAGTTAAATAAAAATGTTCCCAGTTGTGTTGCTTTGAAAACTTTTGTAGTCGGGTACGAGGTAATACGACATACAGAGACAAATACAGACCTTCACAATTTATCTGATGTTAACTATGCTGTTGTGAAAAAATTCTGTCATCTATCATCCTGTGAAAAAAGAATGACATCTCTGACACAAGTAAGAAGGACATCTGTAATACAAATCATGAAAGAACTTTCCTATACTATTCCAATATTTAGAAAACTTACGACTTACTACTTGCTAGTACTTAGTTATTTGATGTCCATGCTTACAAATACTCGCATACAGTGGTTTCTAGCGACCTTTACCAGAAAGTCGTTCCATCTAGAAGGCCATCTAGCACTTCGTCTAGTAGTAAGTGAACTCTACTGAAATACCGCTTTACTCGACGTTGTGATTTTTGTAAGAAGCCTTTGTTCACCAGTAATCGTCTAGCCACAAATGATGTTGAAAGTTCTGGATGTAGTTAAATCTGCGAAGATACGTAATTTAATATTCTTTTAAATTTTCTACTCGTAACATCCAGCGATAACATTGCGCAGTATTGAACAACAACGGGCCCCGTGT
This sequence comes from Pachliopta kotzebuea, assembly GCA_018246255.1. NCBI lineage: Eukaryota > Metazoa > Arthropoda > Insecta > Lepidoptera > Papilionidae > Pachliopta > Pachliopta kotzebuea. The sequence goes on along the minus strand of DWLS01005043.1, from coordinate 11,797 downwards.
AATCGGTGTGCGCACAGGTAATTACTACAGCGACTATTCCCAGCGGGCCTAATCATAAATAGGCCGAAAACATCATTAAAACAATTTGCCTTCCCCCTGACGGACCATCAATCGCAACACACGGGGGCTCCGGAAGCGGCGGTAGGTCGGAACAGCTCAAGGGCACGAGTGCGGCCGACAGTTTTACAGCTCCGCTTAAAGAATTGCGCATTTATTATTTTTATGAGTGTGGTGGTTTTTTGGGTTCCCTGATATCTTGTATTGAGTATAAAAAAGCCATTTGATTTATAAATTGTTCTTTTTTATCCATCGAGACGAGCAACACTGCACAGTAATTGATACACTTGCGCATAACAACGTGGTCCTGATTAATATGGTATACATAACACCGAATTGCGCTCATCACCTTAAGACATAAGATGTTAAGTCTCGTTACCCCAGTAAGTTCACTAGTATTACCTTTAAACCGGAACACAGTTTTGTTTGTACAATACCTGCTGTATGTCAACTGCACAGGAGCTGCGGTACTACATACCTAGTTTGTTTCTGCTGCCGCAGTAGGTGGTGTAGGTGTGGTTGTTTATCTTATATTCCTCATTCTCATATTTTTTTATAAACAGATCACTAAGAACTCGTTCGAACAAAAATATTACATTACTCGTAATGGCGTATCAAATTGGGGAATATAAAAGTTAAAATAAATCAAAGGAAAGGTTCCTATTTGTTCAGTAACGAACTTCGTTTTACAAAGAATTACACCGATTTCGCGAAAAGAAATAGTTAACAGGGGCCCATCAACAATTCGGAGTTTTTCGGGAACCCCGACCGGAGTGATCCCGTGGGAGGGGATATGAGGAATGGAGGAGGATAAATCATTTACAGACCAACGCGCCTATTTAGCTGAGAGCCACTTCCTCAAGAGTTCAAGGTTGTATGAATAATTTTCATTTACGGTTTTTGCTGCTTCATATTGAGGCTAACGGCTGAAGCATACCACGTTGAACGTGGTATAATCAACGCCATATTCATCATCCTTAAGCCGTTCACGGTAAAAAGACAAAGAAATCTATTTCTTTACATAACTATCCTATAGTAATAAGCCGTTAGAAAAGATCATATCAAAGCTACGTATATTATGAAATCGGCGGTAGTTAATAAAAGACACTTTTCTTGGATGATATTTCCTTCTTCACAATATACAACACACAGAGTGACGTTTGTTACGAGTAACACACTTCTTTCGCTGCAAAGCAAGAGTGACTCCAAAACCTACAGTACTGCTCACGCCTCGTGTACAATATTCAAAACAAGTATTACATTATGATGCATTTTGTAACAATTAAGGATTAATTAGTATAACACTTTAAAAATAATATTCTCAATTATTAAATTCATTTCAGAGAGAAATATAAACAATACAAAAGTATATAGAAATTCATTCTAGTTCTTTATGTACGAGTCAATAGAATTACTATTTTTCCAACAAAATGTTTATGACTAGTCATTTTTTCTTAATATCTAACACATATTACTATCACCAGATCACCTTAAGCAAATTAAGATATATCGATTTGAGAACAGGTTCCAATTTTTTAATCTTCATTGACCTATTTACTGGACCTTGATTTGACATAAAAAGTGATAATTTATAAATAAACACTATAAAAGTCGGCCAATTTACAATACGTTAATATTACCTAAAATACTTTTTGGTAAAACCTTGCCACTACACAATATAGACCCTGAAATCTTGTCAGCGGCCTCGGTATTAACAGATAAGGAGTTAACGATTGCTATGGAGGTTGGATGGAGTTACTTATTTCTTAGAAGGGACCAAGGACCAATTTTCATTCTTCGGCTATTAGCAATATTAATATTATACTATAGACAAATGGTAATGAAATTCAACTGGTGGTAGGTCTGTTTTTTTTTTAACATCTCCTTCCCTTGGTCAGTGTACGCTAGGGCTCATTAATATCATTTAAATTTTTCTATTCTTTTATTTGTAATCATCCTATTTCGTTCTTTCATTAACTCTCTCACTCCTCTTTCTTCCCATATTTTGAATTTATAATTCTATTTCCTCCTACCATCCATGGGGTGGTAAGTCTGTTACTGGAGACCATCTAAGTAGATATCATTGCAACTCCTATTGAACCCAAGAAACGGTACTTTGAATACATTACTGTGTTCCGGTTTGAAAGGCGTTGTAGCTAGTGAAATTACTAGGCTAACAAGACACATTATTGAATATGTGTGTACCGTCTTAACCAGCGCCGTTGTTATAGGCAAGCGTTTCAATTACCACGAAATAAACGCCTTGCTCGTCTCATCACCTCGACGAATGAAAAAATTGTTAAATAGTGTTTTTTTATATTCACTTAATAGTATTTTTACCGCAAATACCATAGATCATGTCCCTAAAAATAACCGGAGATAGTCGTCTAGACAGGATACCGAATTCCGTTACCAACTTTCCCGCAACAATTTATGACCTAGCTGTTCCTTAATGGATTTTTTTACCCCCATTTAACTTATAATCCTTTTTAGTGTTTAGTTTCATCTATTATATATATTTACGTAGTAATAAACTTAATTTTTTAGATGACCTAACCGAGGCTTTAAACGTCCTTGATGGTTCACATTGATCGAACACTAAAGTTAACCTCAACTATTTACTTAATGCAGGCTGTAAAGCGAACTTAGCAACTAAACCATCTAAGCCAACAAATAAACCGATCCAGCTATCAAAGCTGAGACGTCGCGGTGGTTGAGCCAAAGGCTGTCTCCAGTCAATATTAGACGTAGCCTGTAAACAACAGTGCCTATATTAAGTACTTCAAAGGACCCGTTGCGGCTTGCCAGTGAATTATTGGAGACTGTTCAGCAATTAGTGTTATTATATACAAAACGAAGCCGTGAAGCCACAAATTTTAATTTGATACGCATGGGGCCCACAAAATCAAAAACTCGTCGAAGAAAGTAAATACAAGAATTGGTTTTCATATACAATTTTAATTTTAACCTTTACATCACTTCAACTGTTCTCGTTAGAAAGTATACTATTTAATGATCCTATCTCGCAGAAAAAGTTAACTCACTGGCGGTAGAACTCTGTTGCCGCAAGCTAAGTAGATACTACTGCAGTTTCTATTTCTACCGCAAAATAGTAATGTTCAAACATTACTGTGTTCCGGTTTGAATGTTAAGGCAGTGAAATTACTGGAGTAACGAGATTTAATACCTTATGTCGCAAGTCGACGAGCGCAATGTGGTGCTGTGTATACCATCTTAACGAGTGCCTAGTGTGGATACGCCTATCACTAACCATCAGTTTAATTACCTTGCTCCTCTCGTCACCTTGTCTAACTTATATAAGTATCTATTGATTATCTCCCCTCCTTCTCTTTCCACTTATACCTCTGTCCATCTCTTCGTCCCTCGACTTTCTCCTCTCCCTTATAATTTTATTTTTATTAATATTGCTCAGCTTTCGGAGTCAGGATCCGCGAGCTCTGAGAACTATAAAGTTCTTGCAGCCATAACAGTAGTCGAAAGCATCTACATCACCCGGGAGGAAAAAAATCACCTCAACTTAAAAAAAAGCGTCCTCTGTGTGCTTATATAAACCATCAGAAAAAAAATACTAAAACGGCAGCGTAACGTAATTTTAATATGGATATAAACATCCGATATCCGATATTTTTCCGCTCGTCATCACACACGGCGCTCGTACATCAGCGAACGAGAAAAAATAAACAATTTTTCGGACGAAGGCGCTTCTTCACGCCTTCACCGCCAAATCCTCTGTCAACTGTCAACGTTGGAGCCAATTCGTTTGCGCTTCATATTGCTTTTTGATCGGAACAATTGTTACACGTTGTATTATTTTACGCGTGTACCTTTTACATTATCGTGGTGACAGTTGAATTTTACTCTTTTCATTTGTCTTGAAATTTCAATGGGTTTATTTATTTTTTCATACGGCTAGGCGAGGAAGCGAACAAGGCGTTCACCTCATGGTAAGTAAGACTTGCCAACAACGTGGCGCTGATGAAGATGGTATACTACAGCATCACATCGCGCTCAACGCCTTGTGACATAAGCCTCGTTACCCCAGTAATTTCACCAGCATACAGCACGCTACAAACCAGAAGACAGTAAAATTTGCACGTTATTATTTATCGGCTACAATAGGAGGAAAAATTATACATGTATTTTTATCTATGAATAATTTAAACTTTGTGTATATCAAAAGCCGTTTCTATCATTGAAGATATAAATGTATGTGTGGGATAGCTCCAGAAACTGTTATTCATATTTTAAGTATAATAATACTGTTTATGTACAAATCACAGTTAATAAAGTATTGAGTTACTCTGTATTATAAATTTCTAAGTCTTTCCATTGCTTTCGTCCGTAACATATTAAAATATTTAATATATGTATTTAATACTTCATACAACGTTTTAAGAACTGATAATTCATGGGGACGGTTAACAGATATAATAGAACCTTGAATCGTGCGTACATTGTTAAATTACATAGTAATTTTGTATCAATTAATATGAAGCAAGGTCAGAGATAATAACTCATCTAAATCGCGTGCGGCGAGATCAAGGAACCAATAACACTAAATCATATTTCACAATGACAGTAGCGGGTCAACTGCAGTAATTATACTGCGAGAGGAATCCATTCTGCGAAATCATTTTATAATTACCCGCACAGCGATAAATCTATTATGGCTATTATTAATGTGCAGTAAAGTTTATAATGCGCCGACGTTATACTGTACTGTTGAAAATATCCTGATCGTGCTTGATGATATCCAGAGCGACGTTCTCGTGTGACCAGTTTATGATGATCTGCAATGCGGGTACATGTATTCACGGTGATGTGACGGAAGAGCTAGATTATTGGAAGAGCGGGGGTCTATACCACTGGCCGTTGCATTTGACCACCCGTAGAGATCTCACAGCTTGACTTCTGAACTGAGTCATCGACGGACGTTTCCATTCCAACTGAGACGTCAGTGGAAGTAATGCTGTGTGAATCACCATGTTAACCAGTGTCCATAGGAGGCTGTTCCTAACTTTACCAACCATGATAATGACATCATCATAAACTATATGGTTTTCGATAATTTTCAATAATATTATATTTCAAAGTTATGATTTTCTTCAAGGCAAGGGTAATGATATAAGTGAGCTGTCCATATAAAAATAATAAGATGATGCATGCATCATCTTATTATTCGAGTCTTTTCTTTTACCTTATAAGATTAGAATGTAAGAGAATGGCCTACTGGCCAATTTTCATGCTATGGTCACAGAGGCCATACGTACTAGTCTCAGTGTTTTTTTTTATTTTGGCCTCTCACATCTTCTTAATCGGAAGAACTATAGACTTACTTAATACGGATTTCTCGTGTTCTTATTCTGTACTTCATTTTATCCCCAAAGAGTATTTATGTAATTTTTCCGGTTTAAAAGTTATAAGCGTACGAATTATTTAAGTCAGCGCATCAGTCTCTTTTATGCTGATATGAGTACAATCGGGTTTTAGAGACTAAAGTGTACAAACAACAGCAAAAACCTTTAAATCCTAGAAAAACTTATTTCAAATATTTTCAACTTACTAATGACTCTATATCATACAATTACACCGGCAGCCCAACGTATAATTTAACTTGGTAATATGCCATTACATATAATACGTCTCACTGTGAATTACCGAAATGACTAGTTTGTAATTCAAGGGAATTCAAATTTTATGGCTCATATCGAGGTTTTGTTAGTGCAATCAAAATGCAAGAACTAGAAAGTGCCGGTGTTAAACTATTAAGGTAAGTCACGCCATCTTTGGTCAATCGGAGTCACGCCACGATACCCTTAACGTATTCCCTAAAGCCTATATTAAATATGTGATTCACTATTTTTTTATTATTTATATATATACACCTTTAATTATACAGGTTTTATACATACATTTTTTATGGGCAGATCAAGACGAAAATTAGAACTATTTCATAGTCAAACACGTACTAAAATGTACAAATACTACTGGTGGTTGGCCTCTGTTACCTTCGGAGGCCGGACGGAGACCTTCTAGATAGGTACAACCGCAGCTCCTGTTGCAGCCGACAAACAGTAGTGTGCAGATATTACTATATTCCGGTTTAAAGGCATTGTAAGCTAATGAAATTACTTGGGAACGAGACAACACCCTACGTCTCAAGATAAGTGCAGAGTGGTGCAATGTCTGCCGTCATAACCAACACCACGTTGTTATAGACAAGCAAATCTATTCCCCTAAGTTAAATATCTTGATCGTTTCGTTGAATAAAAAAAACAGTGTTACACAGTCAAATGCACTGTTCCAAATTTTCACTGTAAAGTTTGGAATTTCCTTTCTTACCTACAGAATTGAATGTTAATCTGAGACAGTGAACAAGTACGGATTGGTAGATATTTTATGTCTTCAAAAGCTATTTTCACCGGTCGCACAGGGAGAGGTTCCGTCGTATTTACAGCTAATACTACTTTAAATACTCAGACTCAACTCAAATTCGGCTGAACTGAACCAGATAAACCACGAAATTAACATACGAAATCCTCACAAAACCATTTTGTCAACATAAGACTTGGAAATTCCAACATAACTATTAAAGATATTATTTTTAATGTGCTATTTAGGATTTTTTGAAAAATTTGAACCATTCAGCCATCCAACCAGAAAACACAACGGTATGTTTTTACAAATTATCTACTGTACATAATGTATACCAAAAAAAAGTTTTTGCGAACTATAGCCAATATTATTTATAAAAAACGATTCATGAATCTTATACCATTTAACCAAAACCAAAAAAAAAATGCTTTTGTAAAAATACATATACTATTAATAATACTATTTCGTACTATTAATTTAGAAGATTTTTCACTTGGAGTTGCTATTTTAACTTGTGTAGCATGTATTTTAAGACGAAGAGCATAACAAGTTTAAAAACTTAATCATCTAATGATGATGTTGAGTTAAATACTGTACTGCCGTAGGCTGATGCCAGTGGCAGTCCACTAGTAAACTCCCAAAAAACTCACTCTAGGGACGTTTAAATAAATATGCTTAAATTAGGTAAAGGCTAGAATAGAGAAGAATGTAATAACAATTTTATAACAAGAGTAAGTAAAACCTAGTAAGTTACAAAGTTTTTCAATGTAGATTTTAAGAAACACCTATCTGCTATTCAGGGTCGTCCGAATAGTTCGAAAACGGATGGTACAAACTGCAATACCCTAACAATTGACTTATTTCCCGGAATAGCGATTGAATCATTAAATTTTTAATGCAAACCTCTAACTAGGGTGCTGAATGCACTCGATTCTGCCGCACTTAAATAAAACATCTGTTAGCGTGGCACGCGATATCGCCGTTGGCAGGTCGAGAATAAACTAGTGGTTTGTAGGACACCGCCGACATCCGCGCCCTGCTTTTTTAATTAATTTTCATTCACAGTTCGTGTCCTTTGAGGTAATTTTAAAAAGTTTTAATTGAATGTTACATTTTTTTTCTTCGCTTACAATATTTCTGAATACATAAGTACTACTAGGAAAACTTTTTTATTTAACGTCCTAACACTCTCTTGTTTTTTTTTAAAATCATATTTATACAAGAACACTATAAAAAGAAGTCCTCAATCTATAAAAACAAAATTGAATAAAAGTTTTAAATTTCTATAGAAATAATCATCATCGTCAGCTCACTGACGTTTCCTGCTAGACACGAGCCTCCCTAAAAGATCACCGCATCATTTCTGTATTACCTGTACCAGGCTTCGTCGGTTTCAGTTTTTAACTAAACCAATATATTCATCTATAATTTTACTTCTCTAAAAGTTGAAATTATTTATTAAAATATCTACACATTAAACTTCAAGGCAAATTCTTTTGCTGTAATTTAATTAATAAACTAGCATTAGTAATATTTATGTAGTGGTCATTTAAGTATTATAAAAACAAGCTTGGTCTTAACGGCAAAAACTTGATCAGACCAGTACAGATATAAGCTCGAATGAAACCCCTCGTTAGGTTACATTCAGGTCATTAGCAGCACGGTTAGCTCTAACAGGTCCGAGGCGTCGAAGTTTTATGATTTCGAAACAGCCGCCCTAAAACTTGGCAACATTGATTTTTATAATCCACTAGTGAAGTGAAACAATTTGTTACATATATCGCTTATTAAATACTTGAACTAATCAACTTTCTATGGCCTAGTTATAAACAATAGTCTAATAAGTCAATTTTAGATTATGTAAAGATAATGAACCTATTTATGTATAAACCATAATAAATATGAACGTTTTGATATACAGTAACAATAGTTAGTTAAATCAAAAGGAAAGTTTATACACTGCAGATGCAAAAAGGAAACTAAGTCGATTATAAATTTTGGGAACCGAATTTCGGATCAAATGATTTCAGAGACGTAAAGAAAGCTTAAAATAATTTAACCCTAAATTTTTTTATCTTTTTTTTCATGTCTATGTATTACTGTATAGGCTTGTAAAAAATCTTAAAGAATTTCTTAATAAATGTTACATCGATATTTTATAAATAACCTACTCCTTCACCAGTAAGCCGATGGAGTTATTAGTTTATACGTCAAGTACTTACAGGGCACTATACTTTCCTGTTGTTATGAACAATTTCCGTGTAAAGCAATAAACTTACAGATTGCTTTGTGATATATAAGCACATAAAGGTATGCAGGGTTCGGAATTGCCAGTAAAAAAATTACTTAGCTGAGTCGTTTTTAGTGGTTTTAGCGTACATGAGTCGTTTCGAAGAACTATTTATTATACTACGTTACCTTGTTTAATAACCTTAGATTTTTTAATAAATTTGTTTATTTTGTGTTATGTTTGTATTATTTATATTTTTTTAAGTTTTTTTACAACCTACCCTCCCATCTCCTCGCACCCTAAATTTACTAGTAAAGATTGCCTATAGAATGAAATAAAGGTTAGATAAAAAAAAAATTGTACAAAGAAGTATCTAGTCTTTGAAAAAGAGAAGTCTTGGAGTAGAGACCGAAATGGTGGTGACTATAATAGCAGTTGAAAGTAGATGGATCCGTAAACCTGAGCACCGCATTTAATAGAAGATACCAGGAAATACTTATCTAACAATGAGTTAATAAATCTTGATGATGATATAGTTTTACTATTTTTTTTTCTTCGACGAGGCGACGAGATGTGCAAGTCGTTTACCTGATGGTAAATAATACGCCTGCCCATAACAACGTTCCGCTGGTTAAGATGTATAAACTACACCACATTGCGGTCGTCCCCTTAAGACGTAAGGTGTTAAGTCTCGTTACACCAGAAATTTTACTACCTTACAACACCTATTCAGCGATAGAAATAGGAACTGCGGTGGTACCTACAAAGGTCCCCAGCAAAAGAGAAACTAACACCAGTAAATTTATTCTAAGTTCTAACCGTCAAACGGGTATTGATAAAAGCTCTGTCATGCCATCGATATTTCAACTGCTGTCCCTCTCTACTGCTGCACTGACGTAATAAAGTGACGCAAACGACTTATTTAGGCATTGACCACAGGAACGTGGGCCGGGAATTCCTGCAGCCAGGGGAATGCTGTCAATATCCAGATCGCCGCCCTGAATAACAAGGGCGCTGAAGAGAGTTATTTGCATTTTTACGCCTCCGCCATCTCACGCTGACTTCTGACCCTGTCCGACATAGGAATGTGACGTTACCATTTATATAGTTACTTATACCAAAGAAACCTATAATAAATATTAGACTGTTTGTATATTTAGAGTAAATTATTTCACTATGCCTTTACTCATAAACCACTGATGATATTAGGAAAAACTTATTACACTGAAACTGTGCAGGAATCTATTTTGAAGGAACATAACTCATTAAATTATAAAAAAAATTGTTTCAGTATTATCAGTACCACGGGCATGAGTTTGTATATATATAGATATCTTATGACCCTAGAAAATTAAAATAAACTAATTGCAACCTCTGCTGATTCCTGCCACTTTATAACTTATAATGGTCGTGATTCTTTTCTGAACGGAGATTTTGTGACTTCCCTAAAATTCTACGTAGCCCTGACATCATTAAAACGCAGGATATCATCACAAAGATTCTTCGATTCTAGGTTATAACTATTTTTATTCAACGAGGCGACAAGACGAGCAAAGCGTTCACCTAATACTGATAAACTCGCTCATAACAACGATGCTTTGGTTATGATAATACACACTGCACCATATTACATGCGTCGACTGAAGACATAAGGTATTGAGTCTTATTACCACAGTAATTTCACTAGCTTCAACACCTTTTAAAGAAGAACACAGTAACGTTTGCACAGTACTCTTTGTCAGGTGGAATAGGAACTGCGGTGGTACTTAGACGGTCTCCGGCAACAAAGACGTAGCTGTCTTAATTTTTATATGAAAATCATACTTGCTATAAGACTAAGAGAAAAAGCAAATTTTTATACTGTTTTATATAAAACAAATTCAAGTGAAATGGTTTTAATAAAAAGAACCAATTTAGCCGATAAATTAGCTGCTCTCATTCGCAAGCGCGAATGGAATTAGACGTAGTGTTGCCACTTTTATATTTTCATTTGTAAAAATTCCATTGTAGCTCTTCCTGGCCAGACGATTTCAATTACAGAGGCGGGCGGCGGCGGAGGCTGATAAGTGGGGATGAGGGGGGAGGGCTTTGTGATACTTTTTTTTTAAACACTCTATTAAGGTTTTGCAGGTTTAAATGTGAAAATGTAATCAAGCTAAGTAAGTTTTTGAATTAAATATTACGTAAAACTTTTACAAAAGTAATTCAAGTGTTATATATATATGTTTATTTTAGTTCAACAAAATAACGACATCACTTAATGGTGAGCGATATGCGTACCTACATATCAGAGAGGAAGTTAAAATGATGTATTTGCACTTTGAGTAATAAGACAGTAATTTCATTATCTACAAGACTCTTCATAAAAATAACGATGAAAAAGTTATATATGAGTAACGCCTAAGTAAATGATTAATGAAAGATTTCTAGACTAAAAAACTTGACGACTTTGTTACTGTTCCTAGTGAGTTCTAGATTGTATCAGTTCCAAAGGCTAGAACTATTCTTACTCAGGACTTATTTAGCACTGGAGCAGTATAACAGATCTAAAGGAAGACGTTACAATATAAAATATTTATCACCGCCCAACACCCACAAACACGCAATAAAAAGTGCTGAAAGGCTCCTTCTAACCGCTCATTAATGACCTTAGCAATACGTGTACAGAATTTTTACACGACTTCATACCTTAATTTGTTATTTTTATCATCCCATATACCGAACGGTTGAATACTTCCCGAGCTCGATTCCAAGCTGCTCTATAACATCCTCTCTCTCTGTGATCGGCAAAATTTCAGTTTGGAGAAAGCAACTATTGATAATATTCTAAGCATACAGGAGAAACCGATATTTAATATTTTATGACTAATAAACATTACTACCAAATAATAAGTAGTAGATAAAATCACTCATACTAAAAATAATTAAATAAATAGACTAATTTTCTATCAGCTCTGTACAGTTGACTTGTTAATATATGTGGACTAAATTGGTCTTCTTCATGAGCAAATAAACTTCACCTTCAACTCCTATTTTTATCCTTAAACCCATTGAGTCAGGTCAAGGTGAATAACACATTCAACCTGGTGTCATATTAGTATATCCAAAAATAAA
>DWLS01005042.1:0-13185 GCA_018246255.1 Pachliopta kotzebuea | reverse complement strand
TCTATATCTATCCTATCCCTTGAATACTTTGGACAATCTATAAGAAGGTGCATAATACTTTCTTCAACGTTAGGATCTTCAATTGAATCATGTTATAAAAACTTTGAAATATTATTTTCATATTTTTTTGTTGAAACTATTATAAAATTTGTTAAGCAGAAGTAACAACAATCGGTCTGTGTAGTTCGAAGCAAAACGGTTTAAAGTAAAGCGTGTATGAAGTCAGAGCAGGTTACCGCGCTCCACTGATCCCGCCGTCGCTGAGTAGGCGAGTGGTTCCGCTTCCGATTCCCTTAATTGGTAAATCTTAGCTGAGTCGGCTCTTTGCAATTACGCCGGAGCACTATGTAACCGCTTCGATGAACAAAATTTAATGTATTCTATCGCTGCTCGACGAAACGGGTTGAGGTTAATTAATCAGACATTCATAGCCTGATTACCGTCCTCTTTTTTCAATGAGTTTATAGCACATTTATTAGTGAAATGCACGTGTATTTCCTAGTTCAAACATTAACAGGAACATGCTTTTTCTTTGTACATTATGATTTAGAGGTTTTATTAGTCCTAAATACAGAACTACTCCAAGGTTTTATCAATTATCAGTTCTAGCTATGCTTTTAATGAGCGTCAGCAATTGAATGATGTTACTGGTGACAAGGAAAGCAGTGACCGTCTCTCTGAAATTATTTCATCTTTAGTCGCCTTTTATTTTACGCCGAGATTGGGTAGGGGTATTGGCCAATGCTGAAATAGGTCTCTTGAACTGAAAGTCATTTCGGCGATATAGTAATCATTTATTTCACTTAAAGCACGAATAGCTTTAAAACTTGTTAAAATTATAATGAATTTTAATATTAGTACATTACGTTATTACCATTTTTGAGTACTTGTATATTTACATACGTAATGATATTCTTAAAGTAATTTGAAAAGACCTTGTACGGAACGTTTCTTAACAATCTCGTCACGTATTACAAAACATATCGGAATCATCGATTAAACATTTCGGAGGCCTGTCCCTTTTTGACACCACACATAAAAAGGCGATATCTGAAGACGTTACAGAATTTGGCTATTGATCGTGTTGGTAATTGAAACGAATCATTCAGGCAGAATTCGCATCACGTACGCAAGTTACTAGGGATGGGAAGGGGAGAGCTGGGAAAGGGTATTTGCCACCGAGCGATCACAGATACTCCGCATTACCTTTATCACGGGTTCGAAATCAATTATCCGCACATGTTTGTTTATAACTTCTGGTTAGTTTGTAATTTCGGGGCGATTTTGTGCTTTCTTTATTCTTCGTTGAAAGGGTAAGCGTAACTTTCGGATACAGGCATTGATGATGAATGGTTAAAAGTTCGGACATGTTGTTCTAGAAGTTCCACTTGCGGGATGCGAATCACTTTGCTGATTTGGCCGTACTTATTAAGGACAGATTATTTATTTAAGTAGTAAATACATAGCGGATGTTGGCCACTTTTGCTCATAAAACGGATGATAAGATGGATAAAGTATCTATAGATACAAAATTTAAAGTGTGTGGAGAAATTTTAAATATAATAATTGTTTTATGTGTCATAGACAGCAGTAATATACTTTATTAGCTGCCACTCCCAAATTGAAAAAAAGTAAGCTAGGTTGTAATTATATAAAAAATATTCAATAAAAATTCTTGTTCATTGACAAATAATATTTTTGCATTAATTTAAATCAACTTGTTCTATCAGTTTATACATGAGCAATAAGAGTGAAATTGGGCATAGTTTACTCTCAAAGTGAAAGTCAAATTTATTACAGGAAACATCGATGGCGTAGTAAGGAAGTTTTATGTTTTTACAGGATATAATATCTTACGTATAATATTTTCCTTTATCTCGAAATATTACTTATAACCCAAAACAAATAACAGATGTAGAGTGTATAGTGGAGATAATGAAGCAATTTGTTACGTGAGCGTGCGCAAGAACACTAAAGTAATACCAAAGTCGTGGGAATCAAAGTGAAAACAATTAAAATTATTCCCATGCGGTGCCATAATAAGACATTGATGTAACACATGCCTTGTAACTTTAAATTAGTCCTATTTATTTCATGCTCTTTGTCCTACTTTGCTTTCTTCGAAATGAGGTACGGAATTTTGCCCTGTGTCTGGTTATTGTAACGAAGATAATTTACACAAACTCGCTGGCTGTGCAACTTGGCCTGAAATGTCTCAAAAGCCTAAGAACTATTAATAAGTATTTTCTGTCATCAAAATATTTTTTTAATAAGTTCATTTAAAGTTTTCAGTATTTTTATGTTATTATTGTTCTTAAGTGACAATAGTGCCATTAAGTGAGGATAATGTCTGTTTTGTAGGGCTAATTATAATATTTGTGATGAGCTTAACGTATCAAAAATAAAGAAACCTTTTGCTATTGCCATTATTATTTTATTATCGTTAACATATTTAACAATACGATATACAAATTGTCAATACGTGTTCCTAAAACTTGGTTTTTATAGTTAATATAAAAGTAATCTTTTGGTTCTGACACAGTCGATTAAAATACCTTTTCCATCGTCGTTAACTTTTGTCGACTTCGGAAAAGCTGATTTAGATACAATTCAACTTTCTTCCGATTCCAAAGTGAAACGATTCCATAGAACCGACTTTTCCATTAGGCAAAACCTATAATACAATGCCATTATGACATAGAAAACAAACCCGGCAGTAAAGAGTTAATGGTGTGAGTATGGATCTATTTAAGTTTTCTCTTGCTTCAGACGGTATACATTTTGTGTATAAAACATAGAATTCTGAATTGGTTATTTATTTTGAAACATTTGTTATATTGATCAGAAAGTGATGTAAAGAACTATTCTATCTTGTCCTTGTTTTCTTTTAGTACCGATGAAATTACGTCAGTTGTTTAATGAGCCGCTCGGAGTCGGACTACACAGGATGGTTGCTTTCACTCAATCAGTGCCGAGTTCCTGATCGAAGTGTCTCGTTCAGTACACGATTTCCTCATTAACGTGCTTTTGTTTGGAACGTCTCTTGCACCACAATACTTGCCTCGGACCCTTTTAACACAAAGGCGTATTCGGGTTGCCAATATCCGTAGCCTCGTTATGCTAACTGTAATCGAGTTTCAGTTTGTATTTACGACATTTGATATAGTACCCGATTGATTTACGTTGATTCTGCGATAGATTGATGTAATACAATAGATGCAGAATACAAAACGAATTACAGTTTACTTGTTAATTTGATTTCTCGGCTCGACGATTTTGAATATATATATTTTAGTAAGGTACGTAACTTAATTTTTAACTAGCATTATTGGTTCAATGTCTAAACCGTTTAGTTTCACGTTATATAAAAGTTACAAAGTTATAAAACATTTTGTGTAAAAAATAGATATTGTTGCATAAGCGTTCAAAATATCCGTAAGATTAAAAGTAATAATTATTTAATCTGATTTAATGATTACTGTGTTTAAGGTTTTTTGCTGTTTGAGCATCATTAATGGAAAAAATTGCTACGATGTACCACAGAAACACATTTATGGAGATTAGTGTTAGTATATTGTAATCAGCAAGTGCTGATAATACATTACGAGGGTTCGAGTTTACCAGGAGGTCTACGCTCAAAACCTACCTCGTCGGCATGCCTCGAATTCATTTCTCGGCGAACAAACATGTCATAGTTTACGTGACGCGTTTCGAGGCGCCCTCAACGTTATCAAATTATGATCAGAATTTCAATCCTTTGACGCTTGGAGTTACGGATAAAACGGTGTCTTTGCTACGTGAAATGTTAACTAGACAAATAAGATACTTTAGGACTTACATACAATTATATATTATTATAAATTAATAAAAAATATGCTCCGGCCTCATTTCTTATATTATTATACAAAGCTTAGAGACGGCCAAAGCCGATTACATTAAGTAATAGACCTGCCGAGAACATCGTGGTGCATAAGAGGTCAAGGCTACTATTTACAAGGTCCTATAAACAGGAATATAACGAACTTTTCATATTTCTTATTTGCATCAAAATTATTTTTTACGGTGGTAACTACTTACACGGTTTCCCGCAACAGCGATGCGCCTATGTGTATTGTATAGTATGATTTATTTCGTAAATCCTATCGTTTAGCTTTAATACTTATGCGTGTATAATACATACTTAAATCTTATAATTAGTAACAGTAAATTCTGTATTAATTGAGGCTTTTAACATAAATAGTTTTTAGTATAAAATAATAATAGTACTACATCTTCAAATATGATAATAACAATAATTATTAAATACGTATAGTAATATTGTGAACAGTACAATGAAGTTTTAAGAAAGTCATCATAGAGAACTTTCCCAGAAGTGATACTGGAGTGTGGGTATGGGAGAACGTTGTATTTGCACACTGAATATGAAAGTTATGCTATAAATGAACTATAAAAGCCTAAACTATAAAAATAAGCATTCTTGTTTAAGAACTATATAAAGTTTATGCAATTTATTTGCATTTAAAGTAATATCAGTACGTGGTATAAGTTCCTATAAAATTTTAACCGAATTACTTATTTTATAACAACGTGGTGCTGGTTAAGATGGTATACATAACACCACATTGCGCTCGTAGCCTTGAGATATAATGAGTTGAGTCTTGTTACCCCAGTAATTTCACTAGCATATAGTACCTTTCAAACCGAACATAATAATGTTTACACATTAGTATTTGGCTGTAGAAATAGGGAGCTGCTTTGGTAGTTGGTAGTAACAGAGACCTTGTATTTACATGATAAAAGTATATTTTAGAAAAATATTGGCAATATTTATAACATAAACAGAAATTTTAACTAGATATGCAAAAATTTGTGCAAGTACGTACGCAAAAAGAGATATTTTATCCTTAAAATAAAAATAAACGTACACAATGCGACTCTTATCTATGACATAATAAACTTTGTAGAATTAGATTAATCTTTTAACTCATGAACATTAATTTTCTCTGAAATTTTTGCTCACTTGCATCAGAGACGAAATATAAAAAAGCAATCCTAATCGGAAAGTTAAGAACTAAACAATAAACTTGTTAGATTAATAAAGAAAGACTCACCCTAACAGGCAGCAATGTCCGAAGATTAACTCTTCTCCTGAGATCGTTTCCGTCCCCTGATTAGTTGGGGGTGACTAAAGCGTTGCAATTTCGACGTTATATAATCCCTGACAATGACCCCCGGCGTCTCCCTGACGCGGCGGCACCCATCGACCCCTCCCTCTGCAACTGACGCATATTTATTTATTTTATACATTTTTCTGTTCCCTACATTTTCTTATTAACCACTACAAATATTTTCATTAATATGTAATAATTAAAGAAGTTATCATGAATGAGCTGTGATTAAATATAAATATTTGGTTAGTTATCAAGTTCTAATTTATTTACCCACAACCGCCTGCCGTCTGGTGTAAATGGTTTCGAAATTTAGTAGGGTTCCCTCTCTCTGAGGTCGTTCCCTCATGTTTGAGGATCGTGGTCAGCATTAGGGTAGCTTTCTGGAGCGTACAATCTACACCCGTTTCGTTGTTAGTAAGGTCTATTTATATTTAATGATTAAAAATGTTAAATAAATTACAGCTTCTACTTTTCTTTCAAATTTTATGCGGTAAAAGTTTCTTATGTTTCAGTGATTTACTATTACAAATCTATTTTGTTATTTTTTCGTTATCAATATCTCACTGCCATGTTCCCTCTTCATAAGAGGAAGATGTCTCCTTGTTCCATTCCCTTCTATAAATCATCTGCTTAACCTATTTAAAAGTGTATCCCCTTCACACATTTCTTCCATTTCTCTCTTGTCTTCTTCCACTGTTTCGCTCATCAAAATCCATAACTTAATCAAATATAAATTAAAGCATGACATGCTGCACCTATTTGAAAGGTTTAAAGTGAAATGTGTTTTTTTGACGATTAAATACAAATAGAAAAAACCATTTCAATACTTTGCTTTATATACAATTTTATAAAATATATGAAACTATGGTAACAACAAATCTGGAAAAAACAGTGTATTGTCAAATACTTCTAAAGTATATGTTTTTTACTAATGTTTACATGTGTACGTTTTAAGAAATTTAGAGTTTGAATTAATTAAACTTTCTACCTTTATTTATTTAAACTTCACACGCGAAAAATGTGTTTAAATATTTCGTAATAACTTAACTAAAATTTTTTATTTAGGAAAAGACATAATGGTTTATTTTAATATTATTATTTAATATTCACTATTTACTTTTAACGATGCTGTTATTAATTTATATTTTGTCCTATACTTAAATTTATTATAATACCAAACCGTAAAAACATATCGGCTCTAAAATCATAATTTATCGTTATAACAAAACTCCTGTCAAAGTTAACACTATTTACACATCGAAAATCGATTTTTATGATCACCGTTACCATTATCCCTGCGTGTACTAAAGTTTTACGCTTCATAAATTTCCAACAGCTGTATCTATCCGTAGACACGTCGTTACAAGTGTCGTCACTATTGAATAACGATACCTATAGTTACCTTCGAAGAAAAATTATCACTATATTCGTTTTAACTTTTTAAATCACACCAAACCTGAGCCTGCGAACGTTTTAACATCTGCCATCATCGGAATTCAAAGTAAACACAGAAATTTGATAACGTCATTGGAAATCAGAAGTGATTTACATAAATTATACAATCCAGTGAACTTACCGCCCCAAAATAACCCAAATGTAAATTAAACAAATTTATTCGAAATATAGATTGTCTATAAAATAAACAGGGAGAAGACGGGAGAGACAGAAATATTTTAGTCTTAAAAAGGTGGGACGCTCTAAAAGCAAGAGAATGGAAAGAGAAATGTTTCTCATTTCCTCTGGTGATTAAATGTTAAGCCACGAGTAAATATCTGCTGGTTACACCAAACGGTCTATTCGCTTAGTACAAACATTCACTCTGATGATAATTGTTATAGGTGACTATTAAAAGCTAGTATTTGCGAGTAAGAATTTACATGCGGTCAAATATCGCGACTTAGTATGCGGTTAAATTAACGTAAACAAAATACATTACAATTTAAGTTCATCTGAGAAAGTTTACACCGCTATGAACTTCTATCTGTCGTTTAAGAAGCAGTTACATTAATCGCTCTAGTTATAATAAGTATGTTTTTATAAAAGATTATTGTTACATTTTATGTAATATCACGATCACAATATTTCCTTGATCAATAAGATATTGACTCTTTGAATATAATGGTAGGCCTAATCAAGATTTCCTCACGTGCAGGTAAATCTTGATTACGTCGAAACCATACTTTCCTCTTCATAATAAGATATATGATTAAAATTCAAATGAGAGCGACTTTTCGGCTGTTATTATATACATTCCTAATAGTTACATGTGTTAAAAAAATTAAACTTAATATTTCCTTTATTTACTTGCCTTAGCTACTTGTAAGTATATGTATATATTATATACATATACTGTATATGTGTATATGTTATAATGCGGTTGCCGTGTGACCTTAGAACATCGCGGCCAAGTGTGTTAAAACCTAATAAGTTTACATATTAATTATTTTGAACTAATTAATTATTTTAAAGGAAATAATAAATTCATCATTAGCCGAGACACGTCTACTACTGGTTATAAGCATCCCCTAATAATGAGAAGAATTGGGCCTTCACCCACACCGCTGTCTCAATGCGGGTTGGTGGAGAACCAGAACTTCGTTTGTTGATTAGCAAGGTGTACCACGAGCAGGTAGAGGTGGATTGTGAATCCTATGAGTAGTTTTATGGGACCCCTTACGCTCCTGTAATAATAACTTTATGGGAGAAAAGACCTCGTGTGGGATTGTAAAAGGCAACTAAGATTTTCTAAAAAAGAGCAACAGCTTTTTTGTGACTTTTACTAACTTATCAGAACTTTTCAACTTATATGCCAATCGTAACGAGTGTAAAAATTAATTACCAAAAAAAGTGGCTCGTGTTCAGCAGTCGGTAACTAACAACAGGATCAAATCAGTAAAGAAAATATGATTTTCAATTTGATAAGACAAAAAGCCGGAAAGCTATCAGATAAATGATTACGAGGTAGGCTTACAACAAATAAATTGTTTAAGTAATTAGAATAGCAGACAAGATAGGCAAACAAGAAGAAAAATAAAATAATAATAGCTTTACAATGAAGATAAGAAAATGAAACCTGTGATAATTATAAAGAACAGAATTAGTTAAATTGTGTAATATTAAGATAAATCGACAAAGATAAAACAGGGTAAGTGAAAAAAAGAGAAAGAAAAAAGTATAAGACATATAAACTCTGAACGGAATAGTTGTGAATAGCAGTCTTAAGAAGGAGCAGTGATATAAATAAAATTTATATGCACCAATAGGCAAAAACCATCATGTGGTTTGGCAATCGGCAAAAACCATCCACTGCTGGACTTCAGCCTCTTCTCAGGAACGCCACTTAGTCTTGTCTTTGCTATCCAGTTACTATACAGTCAAACAGTTGTTGTTGTGTGTACAGTTGAAGATTGTGGTATGTTATAATTTTAGGAGTGTCGTGTGACATATTTCCAACGGGAAAGATAAAATGTATTGATTACAAATACGGCTGACATGTTTGTTTTTCTGTATTGATTTATTTTTGTCATAAATATACCATTGGATTAATCAATATGACTTGTCAGCTTACTCGTGCGTCGCTTGTCAAAATTGTTTCTTTTTTCCGAAAAATTGCGCAACGAATAGAAAATATTGACACGAAAAAAACAATAGCAAATCACTTTGACTGACGTGATTCGGTACATTTTATTTAGTTACAAACGAAACTACGGCTTTGTTCTCGTTTAGTAGGCTATACTTACATTGAACAATATTATTTACATGTAGAAATTTTAATGATCGTTTGGCAATTTCGTATTATTTTGCCAAAGTAACATAACGAGCAATATTTTTATCTGATAATATAAAATAGGAGTTACATTATTCAAAAATTATAAAATAAAACCAAATGATATTCATAATATTGAAATCGAAGATATTAAGTTTGTTTACCTCGGTAAATTTATTAGATACGGTGCGTTTATAGTTATGTCTACACATTACTTTTAGTAGACCACGATCCAGCCTATGTGAATAAGTGATTTTAATAAGATTATTTAATAAATTATTGTTCAAAACTTGTTCAAACTCCTCCATAGACGTATTGTAAGAATTATTACCTTCCTCAAAACTACTGTTAACTATGCTGTTCGTGATTCTCTGGCATTAACACTTCACATACTAAATAAACATTATCACGTAAATTAGCATCAAATGTGCTAATTTGGATATTTCCACAGTGTTTCTGTGGACTCTATATTGACGGTCTCAAATTATATGAGTTTCAAATATTCAGTATAAAATAAATCTACACAATTAATATATAAATTTAAAGGCAACTGTGAAAAGTTAGCAGAAAATAAATCATTGTGTTGAACAAACATATAATAATTTTAAAAACTTTTATAACTAAGTGATGTGTTTCAGTTTCGCTTTGACTCCACCGTGAAGCAAATATTCGAGTGAAACGACGAAGGAATTAGCAATTTTCTATTTACTTTAGTCTCCACCTGCTGTGTTGGTTTGTTCTCGAGATTCGTGTTTTTAAAAGGTTTCCTCTTCCGTTTGCATATTTCAAAAAGCATTTAATAACTTTCATTTCTGATATTTTAACATCTCATTTCGTGAGAAAGGTCTTCTTTGATTTCTTTTTAAAAAAATTGGAGAATAACAGACAGCTGCCTAAAAATGTAACGATAAAAAAAATTCCAATACTCTCGTATTTTGCAATGTACTTTACCAAAAAATCATAGCCAAGTCTTGATAAAAAAAATGGTTCAAAAGGAATAAATTCAATACCTGACAAAAAGTTAAGACGTTTTTGTCTTTTTTCCCATTTCTGCTAAAAAAAGTTTTGTAAAAGCTATGGAATGTTTTTGGCCTATTAAAAATTGTCTATTCTAGAATGAAATTGATTTATTGTGGATTTCGGGTTTCGTTCGGATGGGTAGCTTCGCCCGTCTTTCGATAAGATCTAACTTTAGCAACCCATCTTTTTAACTACGCAGTCGTCAATTATCATTAGAATCTGGAGGTCCGGGCATAGGAAATTTGATCGTAATTCAATATTAGTGGCTATAAAGGAGAGTGATAACCACATATTCCTCGGGCCCTTTTTATATTCAGATACTATTTTATGAGTGGACATAAGCAATGAATTAGTTTGGCGCCTTTTTGCACAAATATTTCTTTATGAAGAGTCGAAGTTTACAAAGTCATTGACCCATTTATAACAGGCTTTTACCCGTCGCAGTATTGCGGCGTTGGCATTCCATTCGGGGACGAATGTATTTGTGTTGAATATTTGTGTCACTGCTATTGTAGATATTCAAGGAATCTTGAATTGTATTTTATTTCGTTCTCTAGACGGCGTCAACTCGTTTTATTGTAATGTTTATGACAAGTTTACTTGAATTGAGCTTGAGAAGGACAACGAAATGAAATATCTTCAATTTTGTTCACGTTAGTTATGATTTTTCTTTGGATTTTAATTCTCAATATAGTTCAATGTGGAAAGATGGACTATGTTAAATCCAAGAGCAAATTCCTCTGCGTATAAGACAGACGGGTCAGAGTTATTGCAATGCAGCCCGTGTGAACGGACCTGTGGTACGGAATTCGAGATGTGGGCAGCGGAGTGCTACTAACATGAATATAACAGTGTAACTGCGTTACCTGAATTGTAATAAGAAATTATATTTCTTTTTATTTATTAAATATAGAATTTGTGAATATTCTCATGCCCCTTACATTAATTTTACTATTGCCTATATTATCTAATATTTTACATAAATTCATTGACCAGCCAAAAAAAAAATATTCATGTCTATTTTTCGTTTTGAAAGGAATTAACATTGTACTAAACTTTTTTAAACAGATTAATTTGATTAAATTATTGCTGAAGTTTTGTTGAACGCTTTGTAGTTATTATTAAACATAAAAATTAAATGACATCGTGTATATTGAACTATTTCTGTTGTTCACACCGTTCCAACTAAATTTAGTAAATTAAATGTCATTATGATAACAAAAAAAATACTACGGAAGTAATGTATAATTTCTGCTAAGAATTAACCAAAAACTTACATTCACTACAGTTCATAGTATTGAAGAAGTTACATTTATTAATTAAACGATGAATATTTTTTCGCTGTAATAATGGAAACTTTGTACTAAGAATATTTAGAGTATGGCAACATAGTGAAGCACACGTACACGCTTTAGCTGGTAGGCCCGGCACGTCTGCTGGCGACGGTCTCCTAAACCGATTACAGCCGCCTTCGGTGAAAATACAGTTTGAAACACCAACTCCAACCACAGATTGTGAGAGAATTTCCATGAAATTGTTTAAATTCAAATAATTCCTTAACACTAGTGCGTTAAAACTTCAAAGTAACTTATAACGTTTTCATTTAAGAAACTTAGACCATCTAGGTACGAATTCAGATCTAATCACTATTGTTTAACAATTATACATTAAGTCCTTATTTTCTTCAAACTTAACTACGAGTTTTTCTGTCAAAGAGTTACAAGTTAAATAGCGTTGTGTAAACGTCCTTAGCATATTTTAAATATTATTACTTGTTACTAGTGGTAGATTTCCTTTGCAGGTGACCGTCTGGATAGGTACAACCGCAGCTTTTATTTCTATTGCCAAACAGCAGTGGGCAAATGTAACTGTACTTCTATTTTAAAGGTGCAGTAAGCTTGTGAAATTACTGGGCTTACGAGCTTGAGTTCTTTAATACCTTGTGTCCAAGCCACTAGTGCAACGCGGTGCTGTGAATACCGTCTTAACCAGCCATGTTGTTATAGGTAGGCGTGTCCTTTAATGCCGGGTGAACATCTGATCGTCTCATCACCTCGCGAATAAAAAAGAATCATGTGTACTTTGTATAGTTTTCTCCCTTGTTTAGTGGTCCCCTACTAGGTGGACTTACGATCTAGTAAAGGTCGCAGAAAACTATTAGATGCAGATAGCGCAGAACCGATCAGAATGGAGATCTTTGGGAGAGGCTTATATCCAGCAGTGAGCGTTTATCCGCTGATGATGATGATGATGATATCTACTTAAAGCAATGGTGATATTTTTTAAATTGGGTTTGTGTTAACAAAATAAACTTTAAAGCGGCATTGTATCCATTTTATGTGAATGCGGATGTCGAAATTGGATTATCCTCCACTACAATGGTCCTAAAGCGACGAGGGAAGTGAGGTTGGTTACATCTCTGAATTCACTTGAAATATTTCAAGCTTCCGCATTCCTTAATTCTCAAGAATTCGAATGTTCACTATCGCATATGCTCTCCGGGAATGTACTGTGGTTATGATTAGAATTTAATTTTAGGGCTTTTCGGTAAATGGACGCAAGTAATGTAGTTTCGTTTTAGATAGTAAATGACATATATAAATAAAATACATTTGTGCAGGTAAGCTTTAGGTGCCGAAGACAATCTTGGTAAATATAACGAAGGGAAGGGAATAATTAGTGAAATTACTGAGGTGTTAAATAATAAAGAAAGCAGGCGTTATAAAAATTTGTCAGAGTTACATTCATCAGTTAATGAAAATAGGCTAAAACATTAATAATAAGCGTCAACTGAATACGCATCGTTTGCTACTTAGTTGCAAAACTAAGTGCATAAACCTATCAAGGTGGACTATGTGTTGAATAATGGTGTTCACGTGAACCGTATTGTCTGTAATTGCATTGTGTTTAATTCCATTAATGTTTGAGCTCAATCCGTGTGCACTGCTCCGCGGGCCTTGCACCTCCGTCAGATCCGATTAGTAACAGATTTAACGGATTTCAACTATAACAAACGAAAGTGTACTAATATTTAGCTATGTCTTAAAATTACGCTTACCTTGCACTGTTTAAACAATATATTTTTTAAAAAGCGCCTTCCTATCTACGGCTTACAAATAACTTAACACTGTTCACCAATAAACGAACATAAAAAAAAAACACTTTATAATTATAGAACAAGCCAATATTTAAGACATATATAGTAACTAACAAAAATGTTATTTAACT
>DWLS01005041.1:0-13187 GCA_018246255.1 Pachliopta kotzebuea | reverse complement strand
CTAGAGAATGTACCAAAAAGTAATTGGATATAGGATTGATTGGTATGGATCTTTAGGAAGGCTTAAGAGTTTAAAAGGTATGGTTATTACCTTATCAACTTATATCACGACATACATATTAAAAAGCCACCTACAAAAATCAAAAAATAAACTAAATTCAGACTCAAAAAATATGATTCTCTAAGTTATCAGAGGAATTTAACCAAACCAGTATAAAAAGAAAACAATACATGAAAGTCTGTATTTATTTTCTAATTTTCCGGTTGTCTTCACGAAGATCAAGATTTAGACATAGCGAAGTCAGACATAGTATGTGATGAGGAAAATAGCTAATGTACATTATCTTCATTTAATACAAAAATATGCATATGTCTCCAATGATTGTCTTTTGAATATTCAAATAAACTTCAAAAGTTATGGATAGTATTGTTTTATGTATTGAAAGTACTAATATTTTTTTAGAGAAATACTTTTAATGATATCATTACAAAAATATTCTTGAGATTGAACTTATTGCGGGAAGTAGAAAGTCAATCAAAAAACAAAAGTTTCTAAGTCAATATCTTATTATGTAAGACAAAAAAAGGACTATGTAATTTTTTTTGAAAATTTAATTAACAATCAGCTTCCATCTAATATTGTGAAGAGGCTACACGATTCAAAGGAGGGGCTAAACCATCACGAATTGTTTGAAGGCAGGTACTAGCACACTCCAACACTAATCGTAAGCACCTCTCCATAAGGTTCTCAAGGGTACTTATATAGTTCACGATTGCCGGCGGGACACGTTCCCAGGGTGGATATTAAATGCTGTCTAATTGGTCTGACGTATTGGGATCAAGTAAGTGTGAGGTAAATGTTTATTTAATCCTTTACACATCTTGTAATCGATTTTGAATCTAACTTTATAGAAATTATTACCTTAATTATTTTGGGAGTTTTTTTTCTTCTTTACTATGTTTTCAACATGACGGTAATTATAGTAATATAGTTACAAAATAGCTATCGCCGTTGCCCTCTAATCCCCGTAAATAGGACTTTTATTTATTGATGGTGGAAATAAGAAAAAGCATATATAATGATACGGACTTCGCAATCAATACCGTCATAAAATCTGAAAATATATCGTCATGAAACGCTTATTGTTTTATTACATTACAAATTACAAAGCGCATTAAAAAACGTATGCACATATTTCATTCGGACTCAAGCTTTTGTTGAGGCCGGTAATCAGTTTACGTACATGTTAACTCTATTTAACATTTAAATATTTACTATCAAAAAAAATTTTTAACGTACATGTAATCAAAAACTAACAAAATGTAAAAGTGGCATAATATTGATTTCGAAGAGACTCCTAAATATCTAAACTTTTTGTACATAAATAAACAAATAAATTTCGATATGTTTCACAATGAAGTCTAATAAATTATCGCGAAAGAGAGTTCAAAATTTTGAATTATATTTACAATTATAATTGAATATCTCCCTAGCAAACCGCAGTGGGCTAGCGTGGAGGGAGACGGAACAGATCTCTCACTATTGGGGGAAGCCTATGTCCAGCAGTGGACTTTTATCGGCCCATGATGATAATCTCTTTTTAATTAAAAATCTTTCTATTAGTGTGCAAATTTAGTTGTCTAAATGTTGTTTCAGAGAAAAAGCTTCTTTGAATAAAAACAACTAGACTTAAAGAACCCTCTACAATACTGCAAATCCAACAAACATACACCCCAAAGAACTGATCCCTGATTCAACATCCTAAATTTACTGAAATAATTTTGATCATAAATATGAGATCAACGTAACATAATAACGGACGCGGAGCTGGCCAATTCCCACATCAGTAACAGGATTTCTGCTTTAATCTGCTTAAAGAGCAAAGCCGCAAAAATTATTTATAGGTACTGTAATTGGAATTATTGCAATTAAACATTTTAATTGAATTCACGCATAAATGATATGGCATACAAATTATGGATAAATATTAAAGAGTGTTAATATAATATTGAACTTTGATGATACATTTCGGCTATAAGTAATTGAGAGCCCTTTCTTATACCTATTAAAACAATTCCTGTGTCGATTTATTTAAGAATTTCCAATTAAGTAAAAGCACCATGCAAATATCATTCGCCTTGCCAGCCTTTGATATTCTGTACTCAGCAGATTTAATGCCACGGCGAGTTTCATGTAACGTACATAAATTTTGCATCGCTTTAAATTTCACTTATCATATTTTATTTCAATGAGGCCCAATTACGCCGACATTACATTTCAACGTGTTTATTTTAACAAGTTTAATAACCCCTCGAGCAAAATAAACGTTGCATTTTGATGAAATCTTGAATTTATCAGCATATTTCTGTATTATCGAAATATTGTTACTACATGACTATTGTATATTTCGCAGATAATATAATTTGTTCCTATTTGACTTCCTATACAAGTTTATTCTTTCACTAAGGTTTTCTGGTAAATACTGTGACTCTACTCCGAAAGCAGTCTCTTTGAAGATTTTCCCCCAAAAAAGTAGATAGAAAACTCAATGGTATTCATCTGTACTACTGCATTTCTGTTATTTCTCTTACTTTTATGTGTACACAAAGTAGTAAAAAGTAGTTGTAGTAAATTCGATGTTGTGAAATCTGTATAGTGTAAAATTTCTCAAACAATTTTTATTCAGTCAAAAGCGAAAATTATAATTAACTGATGTATTTTAGCGGGTCTATGTTATTTTAAGTTAGACATGATAGTAAGTATTTAGCTTTCAAGCTAAACATTGATCACAGAGTCAAGTTTAAAAACGAAAAAAAATATCATCACAGTCAGTTCTGGCTATTAATTGTAAACTATCTTTAATAAACATACAAAGACAAACGCGTGAAACAACATGCGTGAAAAAGACCGCTATTCAAAGGAATGTTATTATGGCTTCCAAGTAATTTTGGGAGGCATGGTTGTGTTTTTCAACACTCACTAAATTACGAGTAATTTGCATGCAGCCCACGTTTTTATGACAAAGTAGAGCAATTTCCTCGTCATTTCATCGGGGTTCGCGAACTATCTTACTTCTTATTTTTGCCTACAATTGACTTGCCTTTCACCGATTATTAGCACAATGGTATTTTTCAATCGTTAATAAAATTTTTTATGGAATATTAATCTTCACCGTCTCTAGCCTTATTGCCTTATAACTTGTCAAACTGAGGAGAAACGATAATCTATTTTTAATGGAAAAAATACATTTGCATACAAAATTTTATTTCTTAATGTCTTTAAAAATTTTAAAGTTTCGTTGTTGAGTATCAACGATGAAAGTGTATGTAATAAAGGTTGATTAAAATAAATAAATAATGAAATCGTAATAACATGTTCATTACTTGCGTTGTCACGCTTTTCAGCAATTTCTTTTTAACATTCGATTTCACAGGCTTGGAAAATTACAGGAACTTTAAATGCAGCTCACGGTTTTCAAACATAATGAGGCAATCTCCTTATCATTTCCTCGTGGTTGCAAACCTTTCAACATCGAGACGTTTAATGGAGGCTTATTCTTCTTTTTTTTTGATAATAATTGCAGACTGTACCTATTTAAAAGAAAAATTATTAGTCTTAAAGAAATTGTAAATTTGTACTGCTATCGAAAAATCGTCTCCCCCTCTTAAGTTTCATATTTTATTTTTTTACATTATTTTTTTTATTAAATTACTTTAAAAGTGTATAAACCAGTAAAAACAATACTTATTAAATCAAAACAAATTTATTCCACATTTTCCGTAATATCTCACAAATAATTATACCATCAAAGTGTAAAAATAAAATAAAAATATATACTAAACTCCAAAGTTTCTTTGAAGCATAATAATGCCCTTGGGCAAAGCGGTCCTTTTTAGCAAATATTTGAAATTTTCAAACGGTATTCCTCTCTTCCGTTGTATCTTTACGAGGCTGTCTTTTTATCTGTGTTATTTAATAAGTTATATGTACCACAGTACTGAAATAATTTCTAAGAAAGTAAAAAAAGTTACAAAGAAAAAAGTTCCAAAATGTATATACATAAAAATTGCGGATATAAATTTTTTAAGAGCGTTAATCTGCGACATAGTTGTACCAATCTGATGTTTGGTGCTGGGCTTGTTTGCCTTGGTGGCCTTGTTTTGGTTTTAGCTTTGGCAAATTTACATACCTTTATTATTACAGGTTCGTAAATTTGATATTTTTAACAAGGGAAAATTTTTTCATTACCCACTTTGCCGTAATCTTGAGATGATGCTGTAACATTTTAGCTCAAATACAAAGAAAATATATGCACTTTTGATTTGACGTTTGTGTCTTAAAAGGATTCTATCACCTCACATCACCATACAATTTTTTAATTGTCTAAACACTCGTTACACCAATATTTCGGCGAATATTTGCATGAATTTACTTATCACCAAACTTATAAATGTTGGCAGATCACCTTCTGCAAGGTTTGGGTGGTAATAAAAAACAATTATCTTATATGTACATAACAACGTTTTTGAGTCAGTTTAAATCCTAACTATACTTTATCTAACTTGATTGCTTGCTTGTTTTCGTCTGTATTCAAATGTAATAATAGATAAATCTGTTATTTCATTATGACTAAAATAATGAATTTCGATTAAATAATTACTGAAACGTTTGTTGATATAATAGTAAGTTTTAATTAAAATTTTCGTAGCTAAATCAACGTAAATTTCTTAAAACAGCATTAATTTTATGTTTTTCTGCAGTACACCTGTAATTAAATTATTAGCATAATTAACATTTGAATAATGGCTGAGGATGAATCTAAATCTAGTCTAATCTATGAATGAATCTAAGCTGTACTCATTCGTGTTATTACCTCATTAGTAGCTTTTTATGATACACCGACGGTAGACTAGTGGTGGTGACTCGTCTACCATACGAAAGTCAGATATATACAGTCTAAATTTAATTTGTATTTATCGGAGTTTTAACACACTATTTACATATTGATTAAAACTTTGATTTGGCAATTATTTTCGAGTAAAGGATGTGGATCTAAATTTTATTGACAAGTAATAGATAGGTTACTACCACATTAAATTCTATCCCATATGGTAAAACTTTTTTATTTACTCATCACACTAAAAATTAGGTAATCATAAAAGTATTTCTTTCTGTTGTAGTGTAAAAACATCAAATACTGATTGCATGTGTGAACTCGCTTTTTCGAAGTCGCCAATGCTATTAGTCATATATTTTCTATAAGTTTTACATACATAATATAGTATAAAGTTAGGTTAGGAAGTTAGGATATTTTTGTACTTTTATTTTGATCAAAGAGGCTTTCATTGCTTTTTACGTTTTTTGCTTTATAACTTTTTAGAATGCCTTATCATAATTTTATCTATCCCGGCAATCGCTACAAAATAGAAATCTCTTTGAAATGGTCGCTATTAAATAAACAGCGGCGTAAATATTTTGAATTTCATTTGAATATTCATGTACGTAATCATTTTAGGTCATCATTTAATCGTGTGACATCAAATTTGACCAGACCTATTTAAAATATGTGGGAGACGTTTAATAATGTAGCCATATGCAGTTGTTTTATGTAGATTCATGTTTATATCTCGACTATTTTGTTTACGGTATTCAGATAGTTTTGTATTGTCTTTTCAATGAAAAATTTGGTTTTATTAGTAAGTTATATCTACAATTTCCCTTTGCATTTTTTAAACCTAATTTGAAAAATGAAAAAGTAATGAACTAATGAGAGGTAAAAGCAGACCACAAAAATTTTGCTGGAGACTAATTAACAGTTATAACAACGTAGACAAGCTTAAAATCAGAGACTAAGTTAATAAAATACATTGTTCAACTTTTTATACAACGTAGCGATAAAGCTTTTAGGTACATCTATGTAGTTATACACTATTTATAACATAAAGCCCACATTGTGCAAAGCACATTAGCTACAATGCCCTTAACACTGAAGTATTATTTTTTAGTAAATATAAGAACTTCTACAGTGTTTACCCAAGGACTTAAAGTAGAAAAGTATTTAAGGATATGTTAACCTTATCAGAATAAATGTATATTTATTAACAAAAACTGTTAGTTAAAAAAAGCTTATAGTATGTAAAACAAACAATGGTTCGAAATATTACAATAATTATTAAGTTTAAAATTTATAATTATAAAATTAAAAGCAGCCTTAAATAATAATAATGTATTAGTAACAAACTAATACTACAATAGGCAATAGGCGGTAGAGAACGAGAAAGAACTCCCATGAGATGGACCGACTAGATCAGGGTAGTAGACGTCCCTTTGCACGAATATGCGAAAAAGGTAGTAGTAATCAGGCAAGAGTGAAAACGGCTAGTGGAACCAGTCTATCAATACTGCAACGATTACGAAGAAGTAAACACCAATACTGTAGAGTTCTCGTTTGTTTAATAGAAGTTAGCAGTAAGAGTAAATTCTTAAAAAAAAATCCACTCGCGTTAGTCTGATTTCGCTTTTACCATATGGAGAAACCTTGTCGCGTCATTTGCTCAAATTGCTAAACGTAGAAATTTGTACGATTTTCCTGAACCAATGCGGACATAACGGAAGTAGGAAAAACATTTTTGTCCCCGATAAAAAGTGAACAAAACATAAATGCTGGTCTTAAATACCGTAAAATCAAAATATATCTATTAAATACAACCGAATTCTTTACAATAATATATACACGTTTATATTATATTAGCCTTGTTTACCAGATCCGGATATGACTCAATGCTAATTTTAATGGAGGAAACTTTTAAACACTTTTCTAACCATTCTAATATTTATATAAGTCTGTTAACACTGCGTCATTTTGTTTTTACATAATAATTATTAAATACACAATAATTGTTAAAAAATAATTTTAAACCTTACCATGAGACATAAACTCGTGATTTAAAAATACAAATTGTATGCTAAATTAAATTTAAGAAAAAGATGTTAATATCGTAACACGTTCTTTTTAATTAATAATGAGGTAATCATAAGCATTTGATCTAATTTAATATTAAAACGAGAAGGTGACTAAACAAGGTGTATGTCTTTTGAAGTTGTCATAAAAAAATTAAACTATGGTAGCTAAATTTGTGAGCCTTGAAAAGGTCCTGAGTTCGATCCCAGTGAGCTTGAGTTCCTAGTTAGAAAAAATATCGCGAAATGCACATGTTCCAGTATTGTGAATAAATAGCCATGACTCCCTCTTTGTGAAAGATATTCCCGAGTCCCAATAATGGAAAGAAAAAGTTTATAATAATAATATAAAATGAGGTGAATAAAAAGTTCCATATAGTTTACCAGGCGTGTTGTCACATTTTGATTTACGTGAAACTTTCTTAGCACGTATCAGAAATCTATTAAGTTGACATTTATCGATAGTGAATATCACGTTTCCCTCTTTTCACTTAATATTAAAACAATTTAAAATAAGACAACTGAAAAGTCCTTTTTAATGATAACTTTTTAAGAGTATTGCTTCCTCCATCATGTGAAAGAATGGAATTTTTATAGAGGTAACGCGTAGAACGAGACGTTCACCTGATAATAAGTAATACTTTTGCCCGTAGCGTTAGACATTGTGCTTGTCACTTTGAGACAGCTGTTAAGTCTTGTTACCCCAGTAAATTCACCTACTACGCCTTTTAAACCAGATCATGTTTGAGGGCAGAAAGAAGGAATTGCAGTAGTAACTACCTAGATAGGGACCTACCACTAGTCTGCAGAATATTTTCTCTCTTTAGACTTGTGCAATTTACCATCGAAGTCTGTATTTGTTTTAAATTTTCACCACAAATTCATTAAGAAGTTACATTAGACTGAAAAATTAGGGCAACTATTTATTTGCGCAGACAAAATCCTTTTTTCCGATTTTCATATAAATGTATTATAAATACGCATAGATTTCGCTTCGATTATGGTAATAAATGTTTTTTGTGGTAAGGGAATGTTCTAGAGAAAGTCCTTAAAATAAATATCATGTGGGCGGGAAGTAAGCAAGTGTGATTTACCACTTATTAATAATTTGCCGAAGTTTATTTTTTTCATTTGGGTTTTTGGTATTCAGACTTAACAAAAAAACACGATTTAATTAGGACGCCGAATGTTAACAGTGTTTCCTACTGAAGAATTTTATGAATACCAAACAATGAAATTCTCACAAAACATTTTAAGATAATACAATTTATCACTACACTTCCGCAGTAACGCCATCACATCTTTTGTGTCAGGCGTCGCTCTCTCTCTCTGACTCTCGACTCGTGAAGACAGCCGTAAAATTAAAAAAGTAAACATTTATCCATTTACGAAGATTTATAGCAAAAACATTCAACTATTATATCTCATGAAGTATTGATAAATAACGAAGATTTGTTTCCATCTCATCGATTTCTAATAGAAAAATTTTATCTCTTCGTACAAGATTAAATTTTCATTACTTATTTTACATATATACATTTCTAATAAAAAACTACTATCTAAGTTTAGTCAATTGATTGATATATGAACAATGATTTATTAAATTTACGACAGATAGTACAGCCATGCAATAAGAAATAATTTTAAAGGATAGAATATGTTACAGAACTTTATTAAAGTTTTTTTCACATTTGCTGCTACATAAACTATTGATACAGAAAAGAAATGAAAGCACGCCATGAAATATTATTTTAGGTTATATTATTACATCACACATTTCATTATTAGGTAGCGCTGTAATTCGGTGGGCTCCATTGTCAGTTTATTCAGTGTAAAATTGCAACGGACAAAAGATTACATCAATGTAAAACGGCGTTCTGATGTATACGGATTTATTTCGGAATTGTCAAACATTTATTTTCGTGATAACGACGTAAAAATTGCTTAATTTATAAAATGGCAATATTTTCCTTTTAACAATATTGTACATTTACGCGCAAAGTTAAAATGACAAGCATAAAAAAGTATAACACAAAAAAATATTTTTCCATGAAAATTACTTGCTTTTACATATGTTGAATAA
This sequence comes from Pachliopta kotzebuea, assembly GCA_018246255.1. Classification (NCBI taxonomy): domain Eukaryota; kingdom Metazoa; phylum Arthropoda; class Insecta; order Lepidoptera; family Papilionidae; genus Pachliopta; species Pachliopta kotzebuea. The sequence continues at coordinate 4,144 of DWLS01005041.1, read as the reverse complement.
TGAATGTTTACTAATTATCATTAATCTGGTATTTATTTTAATATATTCCTTTGCTTCTCTTGACGATTTAACTGCTTCAAAAGCACTGATCACGAGGGGAAAAAATCCTGCCACCTTTTACCAACGATTTAGTCTTATTATTTGATTGATTCTTGAAATTGATAATTTGTACACATTCGAAAAAATTGCTCCAAATAGAAACCGTCGTAAACAATTTGTTCTTCACACAAACCAATCAAGTCCTAAAACAATATTCAGTAATGCAGGAATAACCAGAGCATGGTCACGAAAGTAGTTGCCTAAAAAATTCTGTAATAATTATTTCTGCATGCAATATAAAAATTCCGTAGATATATTATAAAATAATCCTAAAAACAACATTAGTTCGAAACGTTTGAAATTTCTTTGTTAAACTTTTCATTAATTTCGCACATTGGCATATAATGCACTAAATATTTGGCTTTGGTACAAATTCGTCGCTTATGGAATCAAATTGTCGGCTGCTCCTGGATTAATATTACTAAATGGCAAATAGCCAAATTACATATAAATGCTAGCAACATTTAGTTGTATTTTAAAGCGAAATATTGTGACGTAGAATGAGATATATTTTAATCAATATTTATTTTCAAATGAATACAAAGAAGTATACAGTAAGAGTTTATTTTAATATTTTATTAAATCTTGGTTTACCGTTTTCTCAATAATACAAAGGACCCTGATTCGTTTCTAGAGCCACTTGTGATAGACTTTTGTTACGAATCCGCCTGATAAGCAATTACTCTCATATTATATTATAACATTCGTCATAACAACATTGCTGAGTTTTAAACGTCAATATATGAGAGCATGGGTATTTTGGGTTAATCTTGTTTTTCCATCTATGGTCTTGGTATCACTACTTAATATCTGATGAAATTGAGGTTAAATGTTAACAAAGTTTATTTTTAAAAAGCGAATAGCAAAAATTTATCCTTTGTATGTAGCATTAAAATGATTAATATCTATTTCCCGCTTCTAAGAGATTTTCCTCGAACAGAAACCGGTCGCACTCGTACCTAGCATAAATTTGAGTGGACATAATTCCATACGAGTCAAAGCGTTCCGTAGCGAGTAGTATCAACTAAAACTGCACGCTAACAGAATCGAATTACGAGCATGCCAATAACAGCTGTTTTGTCCCGCCCGATGGCCACTGGCCAATTTGCGCGTTAGCTCAGCGGTTTCAGTTTAAACGTGCAACCCCTTCGCTGTATTACCGGTATAATTCAACTATTAAACTACATGACATTTTATTAAAACGACTCCTATCATCATTTTTGATATTTTATTTATTAAATATACTAAATATTTACTATTCATGAATAATTAAGTATCTAGTGCCGGAGACAGTCTAGATAGGTACAACGGCAGCTGCATTTTTTTTTTGTAAACATACAAGTCAATGCTTGACCACAATCCCACCTGGTGTTAAGTGATGATGTGGTCTATGTTGGTAAAGCGCATTAACCTAACAAATGCCTATAATTTCTCTTTTTGAAAACGCCAACATCGTAATTGGACAGGAAAACTGACGCCGGCAAGTTGGTCCACTCTTTATTCCTTATTAAAAATGAGAAGCTGAATCTCTTTGTGCGTAAACTGGGAATGTTGCAATTTCTGCCGCTAAATAGTACTGTGTTTCTGTAGTTAGTAAAATTACTAGGGTAACGAAACTTAACGGCTTATATGATATCTCAAAGCGATGAGCGTAATGTGGTGCAGTGTATATCATACTAACCAACGCTACGTTGTTATAGGCAAGCGTATCACTTTTCATCAATTGAAAATTTCGAAGGTCCGTAGCTTTGTCTAATAAAAAAAAAATGGAATAATATTGTCATTGCTTGAGGAAAATAATGTACGAAAAGAATGAATCCTAAGAAAATTAATATTTCAACTTCATTATCATCATTCAATTTATTGACAAATACAACAGTTTTTATCATCATTAATAGCAACTAGTCAGCATCATCCCTTATCCCTAGTCGAGCATCGTATTTACCTTTGCCGTTTCGCGGTTCAAATCAACATCTCATTTCCCTCAACCTTTATCTGTACCCGGATAATATCACTGACCTATTGCCACTTTACTACTTACTCGTAAGTGAAAAAAATAACCCTTGTTAACTGAAAAAATAAAATTTAATATGTACTAAGTAAGAACAATATTGAATTTATACCGTGCGTTAAACTTCATTGACGCTACGTCGGTTGCCAAATAGTTTGGTATCATGTAATACTTTTTATATAATTGAGTCGTTAGCTCTTATAGTTGACTACATTTTTACCTTTTTTTTCTGCTCTTTTTTGAGCTATCCTTGCATTAACAGGAATAGCTTATTTTTTAAATATTCTAATGTAAGGACTATTGGTTCAATGGCTTTATGTTATAAGAAATTATTACACAAAAAAATTAAACCTATATTCATCTTCAGTTTTATGAGCATTTAATCACAAGAGTTAACTATCAAGAAATAAATCACATTCTTATAGATTTTTAAACATAATAGAATGAAAAGTTGTTACTAGAAAAATTAAATTATAACAAAGCTACACAATTTAACTACAGGATCCGAAAATTTATCTTCGGTCCTAAATTGCTTTTTAAAGAAAAAAGTTTTCAGATATCTCTTCTTAAATGTTTGAAGTTCAAATTTTTATATTAATTTCACAATACACATAAATGAGGGTTTTATTTGGTAATAACGTTTTAAAGATGACCACAAGAATATAATTTTATTATATATACTATTAAATCGTTATTGGTTAATTATATTGAAAAATGTAACTTAAATTTATTTGAAAAAGTATTTTACAGAATTTAATGTTTACTAACAAAACAATATTTTAATGCATATACAATAGAATATCAAATTCATGAATGTTTAATCAAAAGTAAGAGTTATTTGGTATTGTTTCTAACCATAAATTTTTATAATGTATCCTATTTTATTACATACAGACATTTTTGATATTAAGCAAATAATTATTTTCGACATGAGCTAATATCATTATTATACTCGAAATCAATAACATTTAGTAACTTTAAAAATGTTTAACAAATTGCAAATGTGAACATATTTAGAAGTACAAATTCATTTAAATATAAACACTAAATGTAGACGTTTAGTATTTGGCGTATCTAATACAGGTTGAGCGAAGCTAAATAAGTTCAAAGTTGTTGATGACTAACGAATTTACCTAACTACCGAGCATGCCACTAAATCAAAAGCTATAGTAAATAAATAACGAGTTGTGCTTTGTACAATAAATAAATAACCGAGGAACAGATTCTGAAATTGTTCCAGTTAAAAAAAATATACCTCTGATGAAAAACTGTTAAAAATTTAAAACAATTTTAATAATACAAAATGTTCAGAAAAGAAAGCTATTTATAAGAAAAGCCTTGGTATTGATAATAAAAATTATATTTGCTCCACTGTCTTCGAATCCAGCTTGTTGGGTATTTTGAATGTGGAGCCAAATTGCCTCCATTAAAAGTTTTGAAAGCACTCGCAGCTTGGATAATTTAGCAGGGGAGTTTCACATTTGAAAAAGGGTATGCGAGGTTAAAATATGTATTTATTTTAGTATTAATAATTAGAAAGATCCGATTAATTCCGACGATAAATTTAGCAACTTTTATTTATTAAAAATAACTCATATATTATACATAAGTTTTATTGATGACTTTTTACATAAGATTGGAAACCTCCAGCTGACTAAAACCTTGATCAGGAATTAAAACAGCTCATCCTTGTGCAATTTGAATAAAGACACACACAAGTATTAAATAGAGACACTATTCAATATGCAATATGGGTAAAATAATTTCTTAAGTCTTTTTAACATTTTTGATTTTAGGATAAAATGAACTAGGTAATTCTTTAGGGTTCTTTTGCATTTACAAATTATACTATTCCTCTTCTTATGTTCTCTTTGTTTCTGTATAAGATATAATTAAACGTTTGTGCTCATCTTCTCTAAAATTACATAGAGTATGAATAGTATACATAAATATATATATACATAAATCACATAAATACCAGTACTTAAGAGCAGACGTCTGTTGAAGTAATGTTAAGTGTCAACGAAAGACCGA
>DWLS01005040.1:0-13187 GCA_018246255.1 Pachliopta kotzebuea | reverse complement strand
TATATATATATATAAAGGTTACATAATCATATGTGCTAAAAAAATATTTTCCTTGGATAAAATTGCCAGCCTCATTATCTTTCTTCTAATATTTACAAAATGATCATGAACATAACCTGTTTGTAGAAAATGTTCAAAATAAATTATTGATATGTTAAAACTGGCAGTCAATCTTTTTCATGAAACTACTTTGATTACTAATATTGTCATTTAATTCCTTATTAAGGATACCAATTTTGCACCGAATTTAAACAATTGTATTTTGCACTTCAAACAATAACTCTCCATAAAACCAAAACAAGTTTTTGTAATTTTTGGTAAAACTATTAAAGATATCCTTATAATGAACGAGACATTTTTTATATTGCATTTATAACTGCAAAATACGCTGTCTATTTCATCACAAAGATAATTATTATAATTTAAAAACAATACAAACTTTTCATTACTTTTAATTGTATAAGTTTTCAAAATATTTTAGTCTAATGTAATCGCAAAATTCGAGACAATTTTATTTTACTTGAAATTTACAAGTACGAAGTTTACACCAAAATCAAAACATATCTATAATTTTTCGTATGGACCACTTAATTATAATAACGAAAGAAACCGATTTTATCACCACAAAAAATAACTAAATAGTCGATATTAAATATTCAAGAATTTTGAAATTATTTTAAGTCAATTTTATATTTGAGAAAATAACGATTGAACACTTGGGCAGACCCATTTTTCACTTTAAAACTTTTTTGACACGACATTATTTCCGTACCTTCATGACTGACGGCAACACAGCGGCGTGATCACTGTAATACAGTTTTAAAGTTTCTTTTCGACTCTTTATATACTCTAGGCTGCCTCGCCCACGAACGCATAAAGAAAGGTACTAGATGCTACTGTCGAATTTGTATTCAATATAGCAGTAAACTTCTTACAATTATTTCCCAACTGTTGCTTAGTATTTTTAAAGTCTTCACAGACACACGACTTAATCGCTTTTAATATAACACTATTACGCTCGACTTTAATACGAGTAATACAACAAACGCTAAAATTTATTTCATTAAATAAATAGAAAATCTTAATTAACTCCGATCGAGAAAATAATATACTAGTTAAATTTACGTAAAACCATACGCATACTAATCTCATTTTTTTTTCAATTAACTTTAATAAGAAAAACTTGAATATAATTTATAAATTTTGTGAACTAAATTATCATGTTTTTCTCGTTTTAAAAGAGGTTAGAAAATCATCATAAACATGAATTATATATTTGTCCAATTGTGCCCGTAGCCCCCATAAAATTCTGAGATCAATGGTCAAAAGTGGATGAATAAAAATCAAATATTACAGACAAAAGTTTTATTTTAATGAAAAGTTCAACAACATATAATAATTTTAAAACGATTGTACTATTTTATTTGTTTAAGGCGTCTTTTAGCATGTCTGTGATAGATTTCGGGAATTTAGGACGTAGTGGTGGTTTACCCTGGTGTATTGTTGCTTTTATCACGTTAACGAATACTTTAAGGAGCAAACGCAGAGCATCAGTTTGACTAATTGTAGCGATCGAACTGTAGAAAGCTGGAAAAAAATGTAAATAGCTTGTTTATAATCATTTAAACATTTTTTTACATTTTACCGAGCGACGCGACAAACAATATGTTCAATGGCTTATAATAATATGGCGCTAGCTAGACTAATTAACATAGCACCACATTGTGCTCCTTGCCTTGGGGAATAAGGTGTTATCTCGTTACCTCTGTACTTTCATTAGCTATAACACGCTTCAAACGGTAACGCTGTAGTTTTTTCACTTTTATTTGACGGCAAAAATATATTCTCTGGCAATAGAGACCATATCACAATTAAAAGAATATCATATCTTCGACAAAATTTACCAATATCGTGATGGAGTTCCAGACATTGTACTCAGAAATAACATGGCATTTAAATAGTAGAAATTTTACTTTAAAACGGATTTTTTGCGGTAATTTAATTATTTTTTTTCCAAAAACATGAATGCGCAAATAGTTATGTTTATTAATTGCATGGAATTAAAATAAAACTTGTAGAAAAAGTACAATTTAAGTTAAAATAAGGACCCAAAAAAATACGGCTAGCAGCTGAAATGATGACTGATATATTATTAGTCCATTGATTTCTCATATAGCTAAGAAACATGGAAAGTATTGTTATATTATTACTTAGGTCTCGCCTCTTGGAACGTAGTTTTGATTCGCCTGAACATTTTCGTCCGCCCTCTGGATATAAGAAATCAAGCAGAGTATTTCTGTGGTTATCAGACATTTTAATATTTTTTTCGTGTTCCTAAAACAAGTAAAGTGAGCATTTACATGATATCTTTAATACCCAGATACGGAATTACATTTTATGTAAGAAATTACTTATTTATCAGCCATATATTTTTCCAAAAAACAATTTAACATCTCGGATTTGTAGAGAAAAAATAATTATTTTAAAAATGGTGAATGTTAGTAAGCAAATTATCTATTTATCTATTTAAAAAACGGAAACAGACGTAACATTTAGAAATTTTTATTTCAATGTTGATAATTTATTTAAAATTATAGGTAAATTTAGTAACAATTGGTTTTACCTTAAACAAAAATTCTTTAAATAATAAATAACAAAAAACGATAACAAAGAACACAATAAATTTTTACAGTACTTTGCCACGAAAATCTAAATACTTCAGAAGTTGGACAAAACCAAAGATTACGTGTTAGTACACATACTTTGTAGTTTATATACTTTAACATAAGTATAGAAAAGATTTTAAATTATCACCTTTGCTAATCCGGATGTATCAGCTAATGAATAAATAATTGTCGAATAAAACAAAATAATACTAAGTACCGCACCGTACATTTTTACATGAATGACCTAGAATGATGTTACTAAGACCTAAAGCCGACTAGGCGTACTATAAATACAAAAAGTCATAGTTACTATTTCCGTTTAGACTATTGTATGTGAACTGTCAATATTATGATAAACAAATAAATATTATCAAACATTTCTGAGGGTCGATGACAATATATTAAACATGTGTACACTATCTTATACTTACGATCTATGATTTAATTGTTTTTTTCTGAATAATTTAGGAGAAAGATATACGTTGTTTTTTTTTTTTGTCGGACACTATCCTCGCTGCTAAAAAAATATTTTCTTTAATGAAACAATTATGGTCATAAAATATTGTCAACTGTTTAAAATAACGCTGTAACTTCTAAAATAACTGGAGTAGACTAAATATATTTATCAAGGACAGTAGGAACAAATTGAGGAACTGTGTAAATATTCAAAGAGCCTTCAGTCTGCTTGCTAAGAACAAAATTACTTACTATCAGGTAAACATCAAGTTTTTTTGACTTTGTTGCTTTGAAATATTAATAGAAAGTTTCACATTCAACTTACTATTATATAATGATAATTATCTAATGTATAATATTTGTAGCGCTGTAAAGTCGAGAGAAAATTCGAATTTATTATAAGGAAAAAGTTCAGGTTTTATGTACATAAATGTGTAATTTGGATTTTGCAATGGTAATAACAATTAGTTTACAAAAAAAACCAATACAATAGAAAATTACATATAATTTTGACATTATTTTTGTAAATAATAATCAATATATTTAAAAGAAAAGGGATTGCAAAAAGCATAAAAATCTTGCTCGAAGGACGGAGCTATTTTAAATTTCTTATATTGTGGTAAAAACTTGTTTTATGTCTATATAAATGTATATCAGGACGGAATGTACACCTTTTATTTAACAACAGGCGCAATTAAAAGAATAATGTTTACTTCTTTAACTCAAGGTTGGTTTAATTTCATTGGATAAAATTATTATTGGTTGACATTTTCTACCAGCCAACGAACAGTAGCCACCGGCCCGGGAGTCATACGACTCATGACATTTCTACAAAGACGCGGTCTGACTAGTTTCACGGAACAAATACGACTAGCCAACAGTAATAACTTAAAAGAAACCTAAGAGACCGCCATTAAATAATAACGGTTTTTATAGATCAACAAAGTGGAACATGATCGAACTTTAGCTGCGTGTCCTTAAGTTATTATATTTGTCTCTGATATGCAGCATTAAAATATTATGGTAATTTTTATGAACAATTGTATTTATGTATATTACTTATTTGGAAAAAAAATATCCAGCCATATTTTACAAAAAATGTCATAGATAACTATTACTACTAGTAAAGAAAGGAGCAATATATTTTATTAACATGTTTCGAAATCTTCAAATTTCATAAATTCTACTGATAAAAGGTAAAGTTAATAACGTATTAACTATCACAACTACATATGAAAGCCATATAAATTTGCACACAGGTATTTGGAATTTCGCTATATACGACAGAAGTTATATTATAAAGATACAGGCCATACGCACTGTAATTATTGTAACACGTTTCAAACGTCAATGTTTCGGTGTGACATTTCATTTAAAGGTTATAAGTAGTTAAATTAAGATTGTTAATATCGGAAATGAAATATATTTTTATTATATACGAACTTACATAACAACCAACTTAAGTGTCATGACTGAACAATGTCAGGTTGGTTTTAATATGATTACAAATATTCAACTCTGTATCATACACAATACTGAAAGAAATAGTTAAAATGTAGTCTAATTTAATTTTCTTTTCCTAATATTTCTCTCAGTTTCTCAAATGAAGAAAACCCAATGATGTATCACTAACAAATTACTTATTAATATACTGTAGAAGATAAACAATGATATGCCCATTTACTCTTTCATTAAATTATTGCTTTTTAGTTTAATTTCATGTATCAGTGTTTTAGTTATGAAATATGGATAAGTGAATAATTAGTGAAAAATCCGCATAAAGAAAGTGAAATAAAGAATTAAATAATATTGTCTATAAATTCATAGTGAACTAAATCCGTTATTCATTTTATAAATGATAAAGTAGTTTACTAAAATTTCTAACAAGGAAGATTTGATTTTTTTTATGTTTTGTTTCTTGAATAATAAAGTGAAAAGTTTGATTCATGACCAGCTTACTTTGTCGAACTATTATTTGTACATAAATATTATAGAGGATGACTTAAATTAAGCCTCAAAATTGCACTTGTATGTAATATTCATTGCCTTACGTATAAAAAATATGGTAGATGCTAGTTTTGTTTTATACTAGTGATAGGTCTTTGTTGCTGGAGCCTATTTAGTGAAATGACAAGGGTTTTATGAAACTTATATTTTATATTATATTTACATTCGAAGTGATGATCAAAAAGTGATAATGTATTTTACCCTAACCGAGAGGTCTTCCTTGTATCTCCGATCCGATGTAAAAAATACAATAAACCTGAGTTATAATGGCGACGCGCGATATCTCATTAAACTCTTTTTAATAAAAGAATCAACTACCGTCTTCAGGTTCTTTTTAATATTATTATATAGCAAATAATATATGTATTAATCAACAAGTTTTCTTTAATTTCAGTAATAGTGTACATAATAATTGATTTATTATTACAGGAAGTCTCTTCAGCGACCGATACACTTGTAAGCAGTTACGTTGCCAAGAAATCCAAAAGGAAAAGTAAGTCAAAGTCATTTCGAATTTATTAAAAAAACAACAACAATAACGTAATTTGTTCCTGTTTTAGTGCTTTATTTGTAACCTGTGGTTTAAAATTTTAATTGTATTATTATAACATAGGGAATTAATAAAAACACTCATAAAAACAAGAAAGGTGTCAGGGCCTTCTCTAACAATGATAGGGGACATAATAACTACGGTGGCCTTGTGGGAATTGGTAAATTTAACAGTCACCCAACAAACTGATAAATCACGAGGTACCAATAGCTTAACTAAGTTGATTAAGAAGCGCATAAAATAAATACTTGAGCAGGCAGAGTAGTTTCTGTTGTCGAGATCGTCTAAGTGGGTACAACAGCAGCTCCTATTACTGCCACCAATCAATATTGTGCCAAAATCACGAGAATTAACACCTTACGTCTCAAGGCGGCGAACACAATGTGGTGCGATGGATATCATCTTAACAAGGTCCACGTCGTTAGGGACAAGCGTATCATTTACCATCAAGTGAACGCCTTGCTCGTCTCTTTGATAAAAAAAACTGTAGCACCAGTAGTCTATTTAACGGTTTATGTATAGCATATACAAGGGTTAATGGTCTCTTTAACCTAGTTAGTTCTACGTATTGGGATTTGTGAGTGACGACAAGTTTGTGTTAATATTTTGAAAATGAATGATACATTAGATTTAATGTTAGTTACGGTATAGATTTGTTTACGCGGGAGAAAAGCGGTTGGCAGGAGAGCGAATCGACGCGGCCCGGCTGCCCCGACAGTTTCAGTCGGGCGGCGGGCGGCGCGCGGCGCTGAGCTCGCGACACTCGCGCAACGTATGCACACAGCACACAGTTTGTTTACAATCAAACGGTCACATTCAAACACCAGCGAAAGGACAACACCACGCCACATACCCACGTACGTTCCACAATAGTTTCTAGTATTCACCAACCGTTTCACTCATCACTATACCCGATATTCCATCTAAATCCTATCGTCTGTATTAACCTACATTCTCGATAACAATCTGTATTTAACGATCGTTTGCAGTCGTTTCAAAATGCAACAATTCTCATCATAATAACTTCTATTATTTAAACAAAGAGATACAAATGTACATACTTTCATAAACTCACTACCACTGAAATCAATTTAATAAAACAAATACTTACGTATTTATGTTTAGCTACAATATGTTAATAATAAGGACCAAAGTATGAATAATAAAATTACAAATAAAAGTTGATATTCGGCTATAAAATATTAATTACGAATAATACTAACTGTGTAAATAGTTTTGGTAAATTTGATGTCACTTTTTGTATGTGTAAATTTATTTTTGATGTAAATAAAAGGATACGAATCACATTTGTAAAGCGATATAGAAATAACATTTAGACAAAATTTTTAGCAACCTGTCAGCGTAATCCATACGCCAGTTGTTACAACATGTCACATATAATTACCGACGGAGTGTATTTTTCGTCTCCTCAATCTAATGTAACAACATTGTCTCTTTTTTAATGATATGTTTTTTGAATTGTATAAACCAAAAAATATATTTATTGCGTCGGTACAACAACAGTGCAGTTGGTGCGGTGTATTGATTATGTTGTCAACTGTTTGTGTTCAGCGTACCGTATGGCGGACGAATCGTCGGCAGATTGTCTCTTCGAGAGGCTCCGGGTGTACCAACCGCGCGCCCACGACGCCACAGAGGTGGCCCGCAGCATCACAGCGCGCATCAACGCTCGTGTCACATCACACGGTATTTATTCTACTTTTCAAATATAACTTTTTAAATATATTATTAATATATAAAAGTATTACTATTTTCTAATAGCAGAAATAGTCACTGTTAATGTTTTAGACCATCGTCATTGGTGATAAGATGCCCTCTATTCCACCGCCATTCTTCCAATACTAATTTGTATAAATACACATTACACTAAATAACACAAATATGCTCCTTTTTTACACAATAAAGCAAGAAGAACAGGTCGTTCACCTGGCGGTAAGAGATACGCTTGCGCATAACTATATGATACTAGTTAACATGTTTATACAACAACACATTGCCGATTTCGCTTTAAGACATAAGATATAACATACGCAGATATTTTTAAAATAAAACAAAAGCACACTTAAAACCATCAGACATTAACATTGGTCCTTTGATTTTGACCAAAAATTCTACATAATACCCGTCGCCATTTTTTTAGCATATTTTTCGCAAATATATTTATTCTTCTGTTATACTTTTTGTATAAATTCTTCTACAGCAATTATTTAAAATATTAACAATATTAATTGTAAATATTTATAGTTTATACCATTTATACAGCGGCCGCCGCCCCCGGCAAGGTACAAAATTTTAATAGTCTAAGGATTAAAGATTTTGTTGTTCTAGTAAGAATCCACTACAATATTTAAGTCGTTGTAGACACTTAAATGTTCCAAGCTTTTGTCATTGTAATTTAAAGTTTATACTAAATTTTAATAAGTTAGTTTCAATAAATTACACCAAATAGAGACAGAGACGCACGTATTATTTTAATAAGAAACTTATTTTTTTAATATTGCGTTCAATAAAAATCATTAAATTACTCATAACTGTACCTTTACTCCTTTTTCGGGAGACAAACAGGCAGGTGGATGTACTTTATCTATTTTATGTATATACTATCTAAAGATTAGGTTGTTTTGATTCCTTACCTTGCCATAACCTATTAAGTAAAAACGTATATATTATAGTTATTTATCCTATCTATTTATTCGTTTCTATGTTTATTTATATTTAAAATAATATAATTATTAATATGTACTACATAATTTATTTACGTAAATATAAAGAACTGAGAGCGCATTGGAACTACTACGGGTACTATCAGAATTCCAGCTCTGCGACACTTGGCACGCCGTTGGTACCAGCATCGCAGCATTGTGTTAAGTTAGAGCCTATTTAGGGACTGTACTTACCGTATTAACACTCAGTTTGTTAAATGCTTTATTTTTGATTTTTTTTCTACAGTATGAACTAAGGTTTTAAATAAACTGTTTTTTTCTTTCGTTTCTCTTTCGCGTTTTGGGTAAGAGTCTCTTTCTGTTCTCTCTTTTTTATTTTTCTTTTCCCTACTTTTCTCTTCTTGCACTCCACGTTTTTTCATCTTTCATCCCTGTTCTGCATTTCTTCATTCTTCTTTCATGTATAGCCTCTCAGACCAAATTTCACCGCTTTATCATTTTTACTATAACTACTTTTCTTTTGTTTACATTTCTATTGATTTGTGTTTTACGTTTATCCTTATACTTTATTACTTACATTTTAATTTATATTCACAAACTTATGTTGTTTTTAGTATGCTACTATTGATATTAATCTTATGACGAGCGTGAAATAAAACATTAGCATTATTATTTTATTTCTACTCATATCGGTCTAGCACTCGCATTAAACGTCTTTAGACGATATTCTCCAGATATTCAGAAGTCACCTAACCAACGCAAGAGCTGTAAATTCTTCGAATAAGGTGCCCGCCTTTTACACTTCCTCACAATGTAGAGATACTTCAGTGAGGCGTTAAGCTTCTGTGATTACAGTTAATGATGATATAAAGAATAATAGTATAGTTGACGTTTTATTCAAGTATATATTAGTTATAAGACTGATCTTTCTCACATATATCTCTGATGCAAGTCTCCTCGTCTGAATAATTGCCGACGCCGTCCGCAATTAATGCGCTGGAACTTTGCCCGCTCATCGTTTTTGACGGGCTTCACTCACTACAATACAAAATTGTGGTAATTGTATTATCTACGTTCAATCCCGGCTTCTAGTAATTTACTAATATACCTAACGTATGCCAATTTTTTAGTACGGAACCGTTGACATGTAAGTGAAGAGTACTCAGTTATATCTAAACATAACACCCATTTCATGTGTCACATTAAAAATTGTACGTATTTAACTTTTAAGTGGTTATGGTATTTATATACATACATACTTATATTTTAGTACAAGTAATGTACAATATATGTGCTACTTATGTCCCGGATAGGTGTGGCAACGATTTACCCAAAAGGGCAGGAATTAACTGAATCTCCAATAGCCCGTGATCTGTATCGGTGCCGTTCCTTGTTAAATAATACATTATTTATTTTTTAAATTTATTGTTTTACTTTATAATAAATGTCTTAAAAATCAAATACAAAATAATATAGAAAACACCTGTTGATAAAAGAACTAAATTTTCTGTTTAAAAGCCTTGACTTTTCAAAAATATTCATTACCAATTAAATTTAACCGTAATAAAAATGTCAGTAGCTTTATATACTATCAGCTTGAACATATTAATAAGGATAAAAAAAAATATTATGTAAAATGTAACAAGCGTATAGGATTCGTTGATTATAAATGTCGTGGCCGTTATCATTGTTAATTCAAATTCGATTGTATAACGACCTCACGTAGCTAGATGTATCGTTATAAATAGCAGTGTTAAAAACGTTTTAAAAAATGCCGATTAGTCAGAAGGTCGGTTTACATAATGTTTGCATCGATGAAACTTGGTTACCTTGGCTTGGTGAGAAATCAATGCAGGCAATTGTTGTACCGTAAATGGGCATCTTAACATGCATCTACACCGGTTGTATTACAATGAACATATGTAGACCGTAGGCCTTATTTCTGGCAACAAACAATTGCAGCTCAATCTTCAGAAACGTTTTGGCGCATTTTGAACTTTGCTTTTAGTTAACGTAGTATGCGATATTTCTCATTAACTGAAGGAAGAGTAAGGAGCTCACTTTTGCGAATTATTGTGGAACAACAAACCGTTTTTATTTTTAAGAGATTATCATTTTATTTACCATAGTGTAGTTTTTTTTAACTATTCTATATATAAATTATAAATAAAGTTTAGCTTTAAGATTCATAGATCAGATTTACAGCTATTTTCAATTTTGTGAAATGTCATTAATTTTATTAAAGCAGAGTACAAGCCATATTTATCAAATGAAAAAAAGTAAATTTTTTAATATAATCTTTCATTTTATTAAGGTACCCAAACGCTTTAAAATATAAGATTGCTGTATAAACTATTTTTTTAAGCAGAGAGGCTTAAATTAAATGAGTAGTACCAGGTACGAAAGTTCCCTTTGAAATGTATTTTCTGTCGTGTAAGAATTAGTGTCTAAAGAAACGAACGCCTGAAGAAATGATAATGCAATTTGTAACAAAAAACGGTCTATCAAAAATATGACTGAAAGAAATCCACGCCTACATGGTGTATTAACGTGCCTTTAACACGTAACATTTAGCTATATAAAGATAGGAAATATCTAGTGTAGTCATTTCGAAAACAGTTTTTTAATTATTTTTAGAATAGATTTGAGTAGGGGTTCTAGGGTTCTAGGTTCTAGGTTCAACAAACATTTCTATAACGTTTCTTGTCAACTTAAGTACTACAGGTTATGAATTTTGGAATAGATAAATGATATTTTATAATTCAAAGAGATTCGTACAATGTACTGTGAAAATTTGTCCTTTGAAAATATACAAAATGATCAAATTTTCATATAATGTGTTATTTTGACAATCATGCAAAAGTTAATTCCTTTATCCCTTTTGTTTATTCTTTGTGAATACTTATAAAAGGAGAAGTAATTTAAACGTGGGGTAACAACATTCCAATCGGCTATTAAAAGTTGCAAATATAAACAAAATTGTAACTTAGATTTAAAGATTGCATTTTTTAGTTTAATGTCTAAACTATAAATTATTTTACTGTTTTACCTGTTTGTATAATTTGTAACAAAATTATTTAATCACAATTACTATGATATTTCTGGTACTTCCCGTTGGCGAAGATGTTCGGCATAAATTCAACATCATAGTGTGATTTTTCGGCGCCGTCGTTTGATCATAAATAATTTATATGACTAAAGTTTTTTTTAATATAACAACATAGTCGTTACTATAAATAATTAAAATTGTCATAAATAATTACACTTTTGACAATCTAGATTTAAATAATAATTATGTCTGCAAGTACATTAGGAATCATCAGAAAATTTCTCACAGAAATCCTCTTGCATAAAATTATAAGGACATTATACACTAATGTTCTTCTATCTAAGACGAAGCTGGGAGAGCCATAGCACAAAATCTGGTAGTTTGAATTCTCTTATCAAAAATATAAAATAGATTTTAAAATCTGAAAATAAAATATATGTCCTATAACGTTTTGTTGGAAAACCTCAAAGATTTTTTAATTGATCTTTTAAAATTTGCTGATATTTGCATTAATTATGTCCCGCGATATGTAAGCGTTTGTTAGTGTTTTGTGGTTATTGTATTACATCACAACATATTTTTTTTTTAATGTTGACTTAACTTCATAATAATTGTTTATCTCGCGTAAGTGAATTACTAGATTATTGTGAGTAATAAAGATTCTTTAACCACAGAAATTCTTATAACTCAAATATAAAAACATCGACGAATTTCGAAATATACAAACCTAAATTAGTAAAGAAAACTTAAATATACTTTATTTGAATACTTTGATTGTTTGAAAAGTTGGTTACACGAAGCTGTCGCCACTTTATAAAATAAATGATGGCATCAAAGCTACAAAATACCGTTCTGTATATTCACAGAAGTATCGCGTGCTTCACGGTCATACAATAATTTAGTGTAATAGGCCCCTGGCCAGGGCTATCCGTATCAGTTACATAAGTGTTACGATTAACTTATTCGATTAAAAGACCCTTACAATATAGGCAATATCATCGGGGCAATCAGTATCAACCACCGCCCGGCGCGTTATTTTAATGTTCCCCTTGAAACTTCAACAATAACTATAAGACGTTTGAACATGTTTGGAAATTGTTTGTGTTAACTTGAATTTAACAAATATATATGAAGGATCTATAAGTAAGAAACACAAGGACGATATGACAATATAATATATAAATGTAATTGCATAAATATGCCTATCGTGACTATGGTTATCAATCAGACGAGTAATTTTAAAGAACAAAACGAAAAAACGATCGGAAATAAATTTGGCCTTTTTACCCTTACTAATTTATTTTAACAAAACGGATACTAGACACGATAGTAGTATAGCCCTTGTTCTTATCAGCCATATGTTGTATATCAACAATTGCGGTATACCATCAAAAAGGAACGAAGTGATGTGCTACATATTTTAACGGTTTCAAGAGAGGCGTACAATGAATAAAATAATCAAGGCAAAAAATACAGTAATAATAAATCTGGAAAAAAACACGAAAAAAAATTACAGCAGTTTACATGCGCATCGATCTAATTATATCGACGGTATAAATCAAGAATCGCCTTGACATTGGCTTGTAGCAGCTGCAGATCTAACCTCGTCTCATCTTATTCTACGGACAGACGCCAAAAAATCAATTAAAAAAACAAATTTTTGCGGTATATTCCTCTATATAAAACATGAACTTTAGAGCCCCCCTCCGACGACCGCGTAGCTCGCGCCACCGCGACTCGTTTTTCGTACTCCAAGTACGGAATTAGGTTAAGGT
>DWLS01005039.1:0-13187 GCA_018246255.1 Pachliopta kotzebuea | reverse complement strand
GGCGTCTATAGGCTACGGTAACTGCTTACCATCAGGCAGGCCGTATGCTTGTTTGCCACCTTAGTAGTATAAAAAAACACTAATAATAAAAAAAATACCTAGTTACATTGCTGTTTAGCAAACTAGACATAAATGTTATAGATAAATGTTTAAGAACACAACTAACCACAGTTCCGTTCCCTCCTGAACTGTGCAATTCTGTGCTGGAAACTATCGGAGATCAAAGCGTGTGCTCTGGACCGATAACTATGACGCAAGTCTCCAATAAAATGAAAACATTCAGACAAAAGATATCTTCTAAAAAACGCGGCGACAGACGCTTTCGTAACAACACCTTGACTTGTAAATACCCTTGAATTCAGTGAAAACAATTAATTGTGGATCCACTGTCGGAAATAAATCGAAAATGTGCATGTACTTTCATATAATTTATCTCCTTTTCAGTATCATCATAGCAAACATTTGAAAATAACGCACAATACATTAATTTTTCAAAATTTTTAAAGCAATCGTAAAAGCTAACAAATATAATATGAGGTTTTAAGTGTTATCTTCACAACAATAGTCATATAAACAGGATATTCTCTCACTCAAACCATCTCTAATACTGTATAAGTTAGTTTATCTTTAAACTGTTTTTAGTTGTTAGTTAATTCTTTGTTTTAAATATATTTAATACTTTGTTTCATGAAATAAAATGTCTAATTATTAACTTACTTATTTTTAAATATCATAATCACAACATCATACTGTGGCAATCTACTATTGGTTCAATTGTAATATTAGGTATTAGTTATAAGATTTGTACGCTTTTAAGCAGAATATGTGAAACTCTAACTATATGAACATCTTATTGTAAACCATGTCCTTGCAAATATTTTTTTTTATTATTATTGGATATAGACTTTTTCGATGCGTTTAAATACAATGCTATTTAGTATTTCTTCCTACGACCAAGCAAAAAAGTTAAAGAATAAATAATTAATTTATTTTAAATTTACAAATTACTAAAATGTATACTCCAAGTACCATAATATTTGTTTATGTATTTTGTATTGTTATTGAATCATATTTTCATGTTAACATGTGCTTTAGTTTTTTGTGATGATTATTTGGATGTATATTCAATATTAGCTACTTATAATATTTAAATAAAAAAGAAATTAACTATGACTAATAATAAATTGAAACACAAGTATTCATTTAAATATTATTTATTGCTAAGAGCCTAAACTAACAAATGATAATATAAACAATTTTAGTAATTAAAGGTACTTACTAGATTATTTGTTTATTTTATATAATATGCAGATGTTTAATTACGACATATTCAATCCTGAGGTCTACTAACATTTTGTTAATTAGACCATACATAACAGCGTACAAAGCAGCGTAATTCACAAGAGCTAATAGCTCCAAAAATACTTCCTGTTCATTACGATTACCATATCATACTATCGAAGTATAAACAGATCCTTATACTGCGATATTGTTAAATACAATATTTACCAAAACTGTTATTATTGTCACAATTAAATTTCTCATATATTACATAAAACTTGTAAATCCGGCAATTACTACTACCTATTTATACAAAATGTCAATCAATGGAAAAAATATTTTTAAATTCTTTAGTCTATTGTATATATTGTATACGTTTAATTGTCTGCGTTTTAAATATTGATAACACTTAAATGCTTAATTAAATTGTAAAGTCAAAATCTATTATTATAGATCCAGGTCGCCCGTGTGTTTCAATGACCGCTTTATTGCTTACCCTGACTTTAATATCTAGATGATTGTATTATTAGCAATACTATAAAAGCTACGAAAAAATTGTAACAGGCATCATTTGGCAATCATTGCTCACTTGGGTCAGAAAACAAGAAGATGAAAGGTATCACCTTAATTTCTTTATTGGCTCCAATTGTTCTTGTTTATTCAAGAGAGGTGCGTTACAAGAGGAAGGCTGATCTAGAAGCTGCAGGGTCTGATAAATGGGAGAAAGGGGGAGGTGGTGACCATCACGAAGACCACTTTGGCAAATATGGCGGATATGATGAAAAGGGCTACAAAGAATATCACGGACACGTACACGGCGATAAAGGACATTCGGATAACGAAGGCCATAAAGGACACTACGGTGAAAATAGCAAACAAAAAAAGTACCATCACCACGACGACGGATACTACGGCGAACATAACCATGGAGAAAAAGGAGAGAAAGGATACGGATTTGAAGAGAAGGGACACTATCACAAAGGGCATGCTACTAAAGGACATCATGGAATTCATAAACTAGATGAATTTAAGAAAGATAAACATTTCCATGACAAGCACGGCGAGTCAGGTTTTGAAGAAGGTTATGGAGGATATGAACATAAAGGCGAATATAAGAAAGGAGGACATTTCAACAAAGGGCACAAAGATGGTGGCTTCCATGAATACGAACATGGTGAAAAAGGTCACCACGAGAAGGGAGGATATGGCCACGACCAAAAAGGATATCACGACGAAGGTGGTCATGATGAACATTGGGCACACCATAAAGGCCATGGCAACAAAGGTGGCTACGAAGAACAAAAGGGCTGGAGTTGGAAAGGACATAAATGAAGAACATAAAACTGAAGCAAAATGGCGGAGAAATTTGTTATTGTTGACATTTTGTGATAAAGATTGAATTAAATATTTCTTAACTTTGAATGAAGTCTTATTACTGATCCTATTTACACCACTAAATTTTAATTTTAGGTTCAATAGTTTAAACGTTTGGATTACCATGCGAATAGCTGCAAATTTAAATCTGACATAACAGTAGACTTAAGTTTTAATTGCAATCTAACAAAAATTATGCCTTTAATTAAAAAGAATGTGTATGAGGAGAAAACCAAAAACGCGTAGTACAACTAATAATTAGAAATTAATATTTCCTGTTGTTACGCATGGTTAAATAAAATAACATAGTATATCGAGGCGAAATCTACCAAATATCTCTAGATCTTTGAGAAATTGGCATAATTATTTGTTATACATTCTCTATCTGTCAAATCATGAAAAAAACAGTTTTACAATCAATATAATTATGGAAATTTAGAACAACTTTTGGCCCACATTTAATTAACGAAAAGTTTAGATCGAAGTTATCTACACTATTACTAAAGTAGAATATAATTACAAGTATGATTATAAAGTAAAAAACAATAATAATTCATTAGGCTAACTGTCATGGAAGTATTTTGCGTCAAAATATGGATTATTATAACAGTAGTAATTAGTTTTGATTATTCGATAATTACGTTCAATTTCATACATTGACCAGTAGTTAGTTTCAATCAATCAAGCCCATTATGAACGCTTCGCCAACACACTGCTGGACAACATGGCTTCTTATTCCACAAGAATCATACATACTTTAGAGTAAATTTATATTTTATAAAAATTGATGTATGAGTTTGTATAAAAATTATATTGATCTCGGAAATAGTCTAAAGATAATATTTCCTTTGATTAATATCTCATAGCGATAACAATTCTGTTTTGATTTAAAGAATATTATAACTCGACAGCATATGTTTGTTGACTTAGAAATAAATAAAAATTCTTCAGTTCCGTCAACCTTTCTCAGCTTTTACGGAGCTGTAACCATGAACCCCAAAAAAGGGCTGTGTGAACTAAAAAGTTTTCACAAAATAACAGTTGTCTTGCTGATGATTAACGCAGTAAATTGTCAAAATTTGTAAGGAATAGTATTTACCATCAACATTAAAAAAGTTTTTAAATGTAAACACAATTAATCACATCTATCAAGTTGATTAATTTCTTTGCGAATTGAAAAAGTAATGAAAGAAACTTAATGCAAATATTATGACAAGATTTCTTATTTTTGAATTGATAATCGTAATCAATTTTAATAAAACTGAAAAATTAAAAAAGCTAAATGAAATGTTCTTAGTGATGATTACTTCGAAGTGAAAACTCTTCAACTGCGCGGCTGACCTTGGAACCGCGGTAAAACGTAATTTCCTAACCGTTGTAGTAGCCACTATATAATCTGATAATTTTCTTTCAGAATATCATTCAACAGCTGAACAACTCATTGCAAACATGAGGTACACACTTCTAGTGGCCTTAGGGTTCATAGCCCTAGCAGCAACGGTCTCCTCCAGGGAAATCCGTGAAAAGAGAGATGCAGATTTAGAGACTGCGGCTTCTCATGGTCACCACTGGGATAAGGGGGGCGGTCACGAACATCACGGACACCATCACGATGAGCATGGTGGCCATGATCACAAAGGACACAAGGGTCACCATGAACACCACCATGGCAAACATGGTCACCACCACCACGAAGGCCATAAAGGACATCACGGTGAGCACGGCGGTCATAAAAAACACCATCATCATGATGAGGGCTATCATCATCACCACGATCATGGGGAAAAAGGAGAACACGGCCATGGACATGACGAACACGGTCATTGGCACAAGGGTCATGACACCAAAGGACATCACGGCATTGAAAAACATGACGAGTTTAAGAAGGATAAGCACTTCCACGATCACCACGGCGAGAAAGGATTTCATGAACATCATGGTGGACACCACCATGAGGACGGTTACAAGAAGGGTGGCCACTTCCATAAGGGACATAAACACGGAGGACATCATGAGCACCATCATGGGCACAAAGGACACCATGAGAAAGGAGGGCATCACCATGACCATAAAGGACACCATGGTGAGGGCGGTCATCATGACCATTGGCATCATCATCATGACCATGGCAAAAAGGGAGGTCATGAGGATCACAAGCATTGGGGACACAAGTCCGGCAAACACTAAACCATTGACAATACTCTTTATTAGCATTTTATTCACTGTTACTTGTTGATTTTGTTTTCTAGATGACTTTTATTTTGTAATAAATAATAAAATAAACAAATCTATCACATAAACACTTTTTTATATTATCTTTAAAGATGTGTGCTTAAAGAACAAGATAGTGTTTATTATTAGTAATAGTAGTTTTTTCTTTATTTCTTATCGACGCATTAATTTTAGCTATATATATTTCCATGTTGTAACACAAGTTGATATCAAAGAGATTCTTAATAATATAACAATGATAGCACATGAACCAATTGTTACACTGAAAACATATTAGCCAGGATTTTCTAATAAGTCATGCTACATAACCGACATCCTCACTTCCACTTAATACCATTTGGAACCATTATCACAATCTAACCCATTTATGGAGAAATAAACTTATATTAGTGTTAACGTAATTTAAAAAGATTAGATAAGTATAGATGTTTCGGCCTACAAAAGCGGCCAAACATGGTTGGCAAAGGAGTTTCAATATAACGCCGTCACTTTAATTTGTAAGATTTATTTACGCTTTTGTCACTAATGGCATACTAGAAAAAAAGAATAAACCTTTTTAAAAGAAATAAATAGGTTTTATTAAACTACGAGTAAAGCCATGTTATGTAAGCCAATACAATAAATGTTGTCGACGCTTCATAAACTTAATAAACAAGGGCTGCAAAACCCAAAGTTAATGATAATTTTTATTTTAATTACTACAGGGTCCTACCTTGAAACACTAAAATTGTAAAATTTTACCTTTTACCTCTACCTAATTTATATATATTTTTAGTCATTGAAATGTTAAAATAACATTTCAATGACTAAAAATGCATTTATGTGAATGTAGTATCAATCAGCGTTTGTCATGCATAGGTCGAGCTCGCATCTTCACGTATTCGGTCATGTGTGTAGACGGCACGATGTGTTCATCGAGCGAGTAGTAGTGCTAGAAAAGACAGAAGGCGTTAGAGCAGGAGGCAGAGCACACGTAAGGCCGATCGACCAGATCAGAACGGCAGTAGACGTCCCTTTGCACGAATGAAAAAAGTATCACTCACGGAAGAGTGGAGACGCCTAGTGGAACAGGTCACTGCAACTACTTGATGACCACGACCAGTCTGTCAAGACTGAAACGATTGAGAAGAAGAAAAGAATATAATATTCTATAATTTGTCGTCGCATAAAATCAAGTTCTATTACAAAACTCTAATGTGTTTTTAAGATAAAACTTTCGAACCCCTTATAAGTATAATCTTTATTTATGTTTCTTATATCGATAAAAATTTTTTTTCCTAATCAAGAAACTTCATTTTAAGCTAATTCATAAACAACTTTAACACAAGCTTAAGTTGTTTTAAAATAGTATAACATATAATGTAAACACAAACCGTATAAATTATAAACTAATTAACTTTCACCTGTAATTTACATACCCCAATCGCAACAACTATGCTGTTTGCGTTTTGGAATCCCCTCGGTAACATAACATTGCAGATATTTAAAAAGTTGTTTATTTTACAATTCCACCACAAGTTCTTTAAGCTTCTACGAGAATGTTTATTTTTACAACAGCACGGGGTTTAAATAAAACTTTCTTAGTTTGTTTATACGTAATTGATGTATTTTTTAGTTTTTAATACTATTTTTTAATCCATAAAGGGATTATTCGTTGGACTAATCAATACATGACTTAACAACTGTAACCCTATCACGTAGGCCTAATAGCTCTATCTGCCCACGCTCATCCTGTTATACTTCCATATTTCTCATGAGTTATATTGTTTTGTTTATTTCTTATTATATATTACCTTCCAGCTATTTTGGTAGTTTCGAACACCTGATAGTCTAAAAAAATATTTCAAAAGTTATTAAACAAATACTCTTTTAAAGTAAACTAAAACGTATAAAAATACAGTTGAAAGCCTTTCTATTTTTTTTTATGTGAGTTAGTATCTAATACTTCTTTTTAAAGTGTTAATAATTCTGTTTTTATTTTCAATTTAAAATACCTTGTATGAAGGTCTGTCAATGATAAAAAAGTTCCTCCCTTCTTTCCTCTGTTATATAAAATTCTTGTCGTTTTTTATTTGCAGAATAATTTAAATAAATATATAAAAAGTACCAATTGTTTTTACGCTGTCTAGATTAAAGTAAAAGTCTTGTTCGTAAAATTAAAATCTTAAATATGATTATTGAAAATTTCTTTTACTTGTCAAAAACGCTTCGAGTGTTTACAATTTAGTTATTTAAGTACGCTATTTATACAGACTTACTAAATGTTTAGTACCTTTACCTATTATCTACTTTGGCTAATGATTTCTACTATTTTCGATAATTAATTACTAATATTACTTTTAACCAATTTTATGTATTGTAAAGACACAACCCGAAATGCTTTTAAATACGTTTATTAGTCAAGTATCCTTTAGCCCTGAACTTACAAATTACGGACGTAATGTAATAGTACATTTTGAACTAAAACAGTTATTAATAAAATGTGTTTCTGCGCTATTCATTGTTTATAAAAAGATCACATAATTTACTAAACGACAACGATAGACATTGAAATTTTTACTTAGTCTGCAGATAGCACAGGGATCGGAAACAGTGGCCAAGTTGTTTTTTTTTTCTTTATTTAACAGTGCTTTGTCCGGTAAATTAGAAGATTATCTCTTCTGATCTATTAAGATATTTTTTATTTTTTAGTATAAAAGAAAAATAAATTGCAATGCCATACTGTTTGGACTAAAATTGTAAATATGTACCTTTAACTACATTTCCTTCATAAAACTACATTCCTCTGTAATGTATGTATAAGCTTTATAGTCTATATTATTTTTATACATAGTAAATATATAAATTCTTTTTCAGATGATGTTCATGCCCTTAGTCGACCGTAAAGGCTTCATGGGTCCCTGAGCTCGCGGATCCGGACTCCGCAAGCTGAACTATATAAATAAAAGTAAGAGGGAGAGGAGAAAGCTGAGGGAAAAAGGATGAGAAGATGGACGAAAAGATGAAGAGAGATATAAGTGGGAAGAGAAAGGGGCAGAGATAATCCAATAGATACTTATATATGTACCTTTACCCATTTCCGTCGGAGTACGTATACAAATGAATAAACTATTTACACTACTACAAAGAAAATCGCCAAACTAAACGAATTGACCTTGGTTCTGAACAGAAAACAGTTTTACCTGCAATAATTTCACAATATCCGTGCCGAGACATTTTTATCTATAAAACCACAGCAATAAATGTCGAGTACCATAAACAAGGACGTTCTGTCCCAGAGCACAGTAAACATGAAGGTGGTACTGGTGCTGGGTTGCCTAGTAGCGCTTGTTGTGCTAACAAGTGCTCGGAATCTGCGAGAAAAACGAGACGCTGACCTCGAAACTGCTGCTTCTGGGAAACATGAAAGAGGCGGTGGTAAAGAACATCACGCTCATCACCATCACGAACACGGAGGTAAAGGTCACAAGGGGTACAAGGGACATCATCACGATGAACATGGAAAAAAGGGACATCACCACCATGAAGGACATAAGGGACATCACGATGAACACGGCGGCCACAAGAAGCATCATCATCATGATGAAGGCCATCATCATGAACATCATCACGGCGAAAAAGGCGAAAAAGGTCACGGTTTTGAAGAAAAAGGACATTATCACAAGGGACATTCCACCAAAGGTCACCACGGTGTACACAAAGTAGACGAATTCAAAAAGGATAAGCACTTCCATCACAAACATGGTGAATCTGGCTTTGATGAAGGACACGGTGGACATCACCATGAGCATGGCCATAAGAAAGGAGGTCACTTCCACAAAGGACACAAGCATAATGGCCATCACGAACATGAACACGGTAAAAAGGGTCATCACGAGAAAGGTGGTCATCACCACGATCATAAAGGACATCATGACGAAGGTGGGCATCACGAACATCACCATCATCATCATGAACACGGAAACAAAGGTAGCCACGAAGACCACAAACATTGGGGATTCAAGAAGGGACACTAACTCACCGTCGATATTTAAAAATTTGTTGTTGTTTTGTACATTTTTTTATATTATTGTAAATATGTTCTTAATAAAGAAAGAAAACTTTAAATATTACAATAAATATTTCTTTTTTCAAAAATACAATATCACAAAAATTACAATGTTAATTGACCTTACTGAATTCAAAAACATAATGGCGTCTTTTTGACACGTGTGTAAAGTTATTAAATCCTCTAACTGCTTTACTAGCTTCATAATAGTTAAAATCCTAATAATATTTTAAAGATTTTACTGCTTTTAATGGTAAACAGTAGTCAATTTAAAGGTATAATCGTTATGCCTTAACGCGAGGTTGAGTTTAATTTTCAACCTTTTTGTAAATCAACAACAAGAACCATATTTGCAATTATAAATTAATCCCGTTACATAAAATATTTGCAAAGAAAAGTTCTGAAAGTTTAATGTAAAAAAGAACCTATTTATCTCAGCTCCTATTTTTCATGATGCAACTTTGGCGTTCTCTGTCCACCTTTAGTTGTAAGGAATCGAAATTTCAAGATCAATATCATCGGAGCAGCTTCTAACGTTGTACAAAGCGCGAGTTCCGCCGTGTATGGAGTATTGCTACTACATTTAGGCAGGCGCTCCCAAATACCAACTAGCTGTTTAGTATTTGGTAGAAAAGCTATACGGTAAGTTGGTGAACATGGGCTGACAGGTACTAAACTTGATAGTACAGTCACAGACACAGGGTAGTAAGCCGCTCGGTGTTCTATCGGTGCTGTTCGCATTTCGGAAGGCGAGCGCAGAAAATTTATGACTTAATACCACCATCGCCCTTTTACCGTCAAACGTAAAAACAATCCGAAATCATTAATCCCTTCGTTATCGATCTCGCGCGCATTAGGACAAAGTGTTTCGCTTCGTACATCATAATGCAAACAGCGAAGAATTGGAACAATCTGCCGAAGTCGGTGTTTACTTCCAGTTACGACGTGGGAACCATGGATAGTGGAAAAATTAAATAAGCTTCTTCCAGACTGATGATTTATCACCAAAAACTACGTCATTGTTTAGTCATAAGAAATAATAGTTATACGCTAATTTTTTAAAAAAAAGTAACTATAAAAACGTTGTGCATTTTCGTAAATATTATTTTTATTAATTATAAAAAAGAAGAAACAAAAAACTTTGTTACAAAATAATGATTAGAACTTTTTAATGCCAAACTTTACACGTCCCAGGTCTTCTGCACGCCAACTTTAAAGATATTGGATCTAAATAATTATATACCACAAACATGATAAAAGATTTAATTTCAAAAACATGTTTTCCTACAGAATTTTTTAAATTAAAATAGGTTAATGATATTAGGACGTGTTACTTATTTTCAGCCGAAAAACTTTAAACGAGAATTACTATACCTATCACTTTAAACTTCTTTATTATTTAGTATCTGCCATTTGGATTTCACTCAATTTAGTGCCAAAGTTAAATGAGTAAGGTTGTTTAATTTCTAAACATAATTTTACATTTTTTTTAGTATAAATTTAAAAATACTCACTAAAATAATAGTTTACCAATGATGAATAATCGAAAGTGTTATTATTAAAAAATCATCCTTTCGTAGTCCTCTTAATTAACATCACTACATCACCCATTAACGGTATTCATTAAGAAAAAAATACATTGCTTATTAAAGATAAAAGGAGAATAAAAACTCTTGATAATTACTTTCATTTTGTTAATCGCACTAGATCCTAAATAACTAACATTAATTAAATAACTTACATTTTATTGTAAATAAATAAAACAGGTAGAATAAAAAACTCATTGTAACGCTGGGATAAAAATTCACTTTTTAACCAAAACCATTTATAAACTGAAGAATCAATGGCCTTTAGAGTAACCCCATTTCTTATGATGGTTATGCCCACCTTTCTTAGCGTGATCGTGATGATGATGATGGTGCTGATCATGGCCAGCAGCCTCTTTATGACCTTTGAATTCATTATGATGTCCTCCTTTCTCGTGATGACCTTTTTCTCCATGTTCATGCTCATGATGACCTCCGTGATGGTGACCCTTTTTAAAGTGACCGCCTTTTTTATGACCATGTTCTTCATGGTATCCTCCATGTTTCTCATCATGACCAGAATCTCCGTCTTCGTCGAAGAAGTGTTTATCTTTCTTGAATTCGTCAAGCTTATGTACCTCATGATGACCTTTAGT
Source organism: Pachliopta kotzebuea (assembly GCA_018246255.1). Taxonomy (NCBI): domain Eukaryota; kingdom Metazoa; phylum Arthropoda; class Insecta; order Lepidoptera; family Papilionidae; genus Pachliopta; species Pachliopta kotzebuea. The sequence goes on along the minus strand of DWLS01005039.1, from coordinate 2,070 downwards.
CGAGTGTCCTTTATTGTAATGTCCTTTTTCTTCGTATTTATGGCCTTTTTCACCTTTTTCGCCTTTATGATGTTCTTCATAGTGGCCATCCTCATGATGATCTTTTTTCTCTTGACCACCGTGATCATCATATTCACCCTTATGATGTTCCTTGTCGTGGTGACCTTTCTTTCCCTCTTCATCGTGATGATGGCCTTTGTACCCTTTGACCCCTTTTTCGCCATGATCGTTATGATGATCCGCATGATGTTCCTTTCCCCCGCCTTTTTTAAATTCATGATTCTTACTTTCTTCTTTTTTCTGCCCTGAAGCAGCAATGTCTTGGTCACTTACATCGGATTTCTCCTCCTGATTTTCATTATTTTTCGCAGGTAAACGCCGTGCTTCAATTACAAACAAAACTATTAAAAGTCCGAAGACTACGACTAGTTTCATTTTACAACTCGTCAATATTGTTAAAGAATATAATGTAAATTGGCGATACCGCTGATGGCGCAGCACTTTTATATAAAAGGTTGCGTAAATTGTTTAATGCACGCGCGGCAAGACAATCTAAGACTAGTATTACAACAATATTCTGGCAAAGGTCATCCGTAACGTCCAAACTATTTTAAATTTAATAAAAAATCTGCTTTTAAATTAATTTTACTTATACCTATCAAGTCCTATTGTCAAAAAAATTATTGCATATTATTTTATTTAAATAAGTGTTATATTAAAAAATTTAACTAGTTTTTTACCAGATTGTTTGGAAAATTTGCGCTTATGATTATGACATAAGACTTGTGAAATTATACTTTTAACATACTTTTGCTTAATGGGTGAAAAAGGTGCTACGATGATATTTGCGTAGACGTCTCCGTTAAGACGAATCAACATTGATAAAATCAAGTTATTATTTACGTACACGAAGACCACAAATATGAAAAACAATAATTATTTTGTATAACATAAAATGTAAATATGTAGAAGACAATTACATGTACTCTTTTGAAATCTAACCAGTGTAAACTACACAAACCCCTTCACTAACTTATAGATTGGCACAACCTGTAGCAAAGTTCCTTTCACAGCTAACGGGTAACACGAGAGCACAAACAATAGAATCCTTATAATTTTGTCAGTGACATTAAAGTCCTACGTCTCACTGATAATGAAACTGTAGTCTGCTTCAGTTAGATTTCCATTGCAGTTATTGTTCATGTGTCTACCTAGCAAAAAAAGACTGCATCGAGGTAGTGTCGCAGCAAAGAATAACATACCTGCAGAAAACGTACAACTCCTGAAACACCGCCTCACATTTGACAACCTATTATGGAAAGAAAAAAGTAAGTGTTGAAAAAACTACGGTAAAATAAAATAAAGTCTTTATTTAAAATAAACGCTGTACAATCCGTTAAGTTTAATTTTATTAATATAATTTATTTTCATAAAAAATTTCTTAATGCGAAACGAAACTCACAAATACCGGTTAAAAAGTATACACAAATTGGTAATTAAACTTCTTCTATATCCGTTTAATTTAAAAACTCCAAAAATATGTTTCTTTGAACCTATTTTGAATTATACCACAAACAAAGCTTGTCAGAAACAGATCTGTAAAAAAGAAAAAACTAGAAGATTGCTTAAATAACCCCTATCATATTTATAATGTAATGCATAGGGCATGAAAAAATTGTGTAATAATTCATAATTTATTAGATTACTGCCTAGAAAACTCCCAATTACCTTATATCTTTTGACAGTTTGAGTAAACAATTTTTTTCGATGAAATTGTTTTCTTTGTTTTAATCGTATTTATATTAACATGTTATTCAATGGAATATACTTTATGTCCCTTTGACAATTTATACAAATTTTCAAAGTATCATCGATTTTTTTCTTTACTAACAAATTGTCTGGTAGAGAATGCAGTCTTTTTAGATTTCATTCCGTTTCATAATACACCAAACACTAATTAGATATTATTGTATTATTTATTGGTAGTAGATCCAAGTCTGCAGTACGCTGTAGCACGTAGGTGGGCAGGATCGACCGGTGAAACACTACCCTCTCACAGAAAATCAGCGT